>VWZE01002870.1:1121863-1167317 GCA_013396675.1 Eubucco bourcierii
CCCCCCCCCCAGTCCTTCCCTCCCAAATTAAAATTTATCAGACCAACTCAGGTGTCTGGGAAGTAAGATAAAAGCTCTATTTTGCAGCAAAGCTAAATTTACAAGGATACATACAGAATATATTTACAATGATACACAGTTTAGAAATGATACAGAAATCCAGTCTTGCCCCTCCAGACAAAGAAAACCCAGAAGGCGCCAGCACCACCCTCTTCATCACCAGAACAGGAAACAACCAGCCAAGCTCAGGTGTTACCTGGTCAGCCAAGATTAACTGCGGAGTTAGAGAGAAGCAAAGAAGCAGCAAACAGATCCAGCACCCAAGAACCAAGAAGAAAAAATTGTTTATGCATAGGCTTTTTATACCTTTTAGCAAACCAATGCATGATAGAGACTTTATCATTATTACTCTTTTACAATCAGTGCCCTGCCCATTCAGATTCTGTGCTGAGCTTTCAAGAAAAGTACCAATTTCTCTTATTAGAATATTCCAATAAGCCTTAAATCACCACAGGTTGGAAGCTTGGAATTGGAACTTCATCCAGCAATGCGAAGCCCATAGGGATTGCGGAGGTGAGGAGGGGATGTGCAATTTTAGCATATGCTTTCATTTGCAGGTTTGGGGGTTTTTTGTATGTTCAGTATTTCCAAATAAAATTGTCTGTAACAGGCCTATTATTGTTCATCTGCTGTACCTGCCTATATGAGAAGGTATCTGCTGCTGCTGAGGAAGAGCTGGGTGGGTTCCGTTAGACCTCTGAAGAGGACTTTTTACGTTAAACCACTCAAATATGAAGCAGAGCAGTCTTGTCTATAAAGAGCTACTCCAGTCTTAAGGAAATAACTTCAAGAACAAATGAGCCATGGACATCTGTTTTGCCTTTTTTTTTTTTCTTTGCAGTACAATTTCCATACTGGAAAAGCACGCACATGGCTGTGCATATGTTGTTTAATCTCTTAAATTGCAATTACGGTCAAAAAATGAGGAAGGAAGTCTATGGCTAGGAGAGCAAAGCAGAGGGGGAGTTAGACATATAGGACAGACTAATACTATTGACTTCTCCTTCAGGGAATAAATGTCATCTGTCATTGTCCCTAGCCTGGAAGAGATTATATCAAAGGGATGTGCCACCATAATGATGACATCACCTTTTCTGCTCCTTGGGGAGCTGAAGATGGTGAAAAAAAGTTGGCTTCCCTCAAAAGCCTGGCCAATAAGTTCTAGCAAACAGTGAAAACAAGGGGGAGGGAAAAAGATCTCCAAGGGAATGTAGGCCTGCTGTGTCCCATCTGTGTGACAAAAGTGACTATTTGAATTGCTGGGATATGTGGATTTGCCCTTTCTTTAAACACTCAGCATGTTTGTTCTCGTGTCTTCTCTGACAGTTTCAGGTGGCTGTTTCCCCTTAAGTAAGATGTAGGAATGTGCAGAACAACAAAAAAAAGGTTACTTGGCCAAGCTTCAGGTTGGCTACTCAGCGCTTCCAATAAAGTTAGTTTAGTTTTCCCAGTGTACAGCTTTGTAGGTTGATAGAATCATAGAAACATAGAATGGAAGGGACCTCCACAGATCATCCAGTCCAACCGCCTCTGCAGTCAGCAGGGACATCCTCAACTAGATCAGGCTGTCCAGAGCCCTGTTGAGAATCACACTGAGTATCTCCAGGAATGGGGTCTCAACCACCTCCCTGGACAACTTGTGCCAGTGTTCCACCAACCTTCATGATGCAGAACTTACTCCTAACATCCAATCTAAATCTCCTCTAATTTCAAAGAATTTCCCCTCATCCTATCACTGCAGGCCTTTGTAAACAGTCTCTTTCCATCCTTCTTGTAGGCTCTCTTCAGGTACTGGAAGGGAGGTCTCCCCAGAGCTTTTGCTTCTCCAGGCTGAGAAACAATTCAGTCTCAATAGATCTGATAGCATTTGAAGTATTATCTTCAGTGAGAAAAAAAACAGATTTTTTTTTTTGTTGTTATTATTACTTTGCAGGTGGCTTCAGGTGAATGCAATGAAGACACGGAGGTTTACAACATTACCCTTAGCACTGGGGATGAGCTCACGCTAATGGGACAAGCAGAAATCCTTTATGCAAAGTCTTCGAAGGAGAAGTCACGCCTCAACACCATCTTCAAGAAGATTGGGAAGCTCAATTCCATTAGTAAGCTGGGCAGAGGCAAAATGCCCTGCCTCATCTGCATGAACCACAGGACCAACGAAAGCATCAGCCTCCCTTTCCAGTGCAAGGGCAAGTTCAGCACCCGCAGCCCGCTGGAGGTGCAGATGCAGGAAGGGGAGCACACGATCCGCAACATAGTGGAGAAAACCAGGCTGCCCGTTAACGTCACCGTGCCGAGCCCTACGCCGCGCAACCCTTACGACCTGCATTTCATCCGTGAGGGGCACAGGTACAAGTTTGTCAACATTCAAACCAAGACTGTGGTGGTTTGCTGCGTGCTCCGTGGCAACAAAATTATTCCCATGCATTTTCCTTTGCATTTGATGCTTCCGAAGTTCACCCTCCCCGACAGCCTGGTGAAGGGGGAGCTGTGGCACGAGGCACTCATCCAGCACTGGTTTAACGTTTGCCAGGAGCAGTTCGACATAGATGAGTACTCCCGTGCCGTGCGCGATGTGAAGACCGACTGGAATGAAGACTGCAAGAGCCCGAAGAAGGGCCGGTGCCCGGGGCACAGCCACGTGCCCAACTCCCTCAGCTACGCGCGGGACGAGCTCACCCAGTCCTTCCACCGCCTCTCCGTCTGCGTCTACGGCAACAACTTGCATGGCAACAGCGAGGTGAACCTCCACGGCTGCAGGGACTTGTGCAACGAGTGGGCCCTGTTCTCGCACGATGCTCTGCAGTACCAGGAGTCCGGAGACAGCGGCAGCGATTATCTTTTCCCTGAAGTGACTGAAGAGTCAATGTTTCTGCCTACAAAGCCAGAGCTTCCTTATGAAGAGCTGTGGCTGGACCAAGGGTCTGGGAAGGCTGGAGAGCAGCTCCTCACTCGCTCGCTGAGTGAGAAGAACAAATGTGACAGCTACAGAGGGTCTTTCCGATCAAAGTGTGGTCCTGCGTCTCTTCCTGTGCCTGCGACTGTTGGAGCAACCACAAAGTCTTCGGATGTTTCCCTACCTCCACCTCCAGTGCCTCCCAAATCAGAAGCAGTAAGTCAGGCTTTATTTATGTCAACTTGTTTCTGATTTTTAGCTGGTGAGGAGTAGCTCACCTGGGGACTTTTTCAGGGAAGACTTGGGAGGGAGGACACATGGAGAGCAAGGAAATGGTGAGACTTTGTGAGATGTGCAGCTTCAGCTGGTTTCCTACCAAGTGTCCTAAAAATCACCGGGATTTATGTAACCAATCTAGTAGCTGAATTCTGGTACCTTCAGGTGACATTTATTGGATTTTTTCCCTCCCACAAACAAGGTCTAAGAACTGGTAGGTCTCTTCCTTCCCTGGCTTTCCACATCTCCACTTGGCCTCCGCGTTTTCTCATGCTTTCTGTGACCAAAGTGTGTGGGCATGACCCTACTTGGAGCTGCCTCAGATCGCCTTAGCGTGTGTTTTTGCTTCTTCAACAAACGGGCACTGGTAATGAGGACAGCCAGAACTTTTATGGACTCAAAACATTTGTTAATGAGAGATTGTCTTATCTATTATGAGTTGGTAGCAGATTTGGGAGAACATGAAGTGTCGTTGACCTCCAGGAAACTTTTATCAGACTAGACCTGGACTAATTGCTCTGTGCTGCTTATTGAAAAAAAACGATGCTTAATAGGAGCTCTGCAGAGCTGACAAATGAGCCCTTTAGAAGGACTCAGTTTTAAACAGCATATTTCCTGTCCTAGGGTTTCTAATGAAAACTCATGGGAGAAATCACTTCTCCAAACCTGAAATGTCAAGGAGATTTCAGAAGCAAAAATGCAAATATATTTTGTCAACAGGGGCTTATGTGGTCTGCATGGAAAATCCAACCATTACATGGGCTCTTAACATAGTTCTAAATGTTAGGGATTTTGCTCAAGCACAAAGGAAAAAATCTTCCCCCAGGAAAGAGTATCTAGGAATCTTCAGCAAAATGTAAATTATCTATACTTGGGTCACAGGGAACTTGACAGATATTATAGTTTAATGAACTAGTTTTGCAGAGGTTTGCTGCAATTTAATGAAGTCAATACTGTTCCATTTGCAGACTAATGATAATTTCAAGAGCATGGCTGCACAGTAAGCTGAGACTGATCTAGGACTGAACTGTAGCAAACCCTGCTGATCCCATCCCTTTCCTATTGCCATCAAACAGTCCAGCAGTACGAGCTGCAGCCTTTCCATCATGAGCCAGGTCACAACGCACCGGAAAGCTAAGTCATGTTTCTTTGTGCTGAGTTAGCCGGCATTGGATCGCTGTGGAGATCCCCCTGGCCAGGCTGTGCAGCTGCTGGGGAGGAGAGCAGAGGAAGAGGGAAGGAGAGCTCCAGCACAGACGTGAAAGGCACAACTGCAGCCCTTTGACCCTGCCGGCTACACTTCCCAAACCCCGGCACCAGCAGCTTCAGCAAAGCCAGGGAAGAGAAGGCATTTTACGTCTTGCAGCACAGTGCTTACATGTCCTGTCTCAGTGCAGGAACCCGAGAGCACTTCTCTGCTTCCGAGGTCAGGTACATGCCGCTGCTCTGTCCAGGCTCTTGGACAGGTGCCCAGCAGCAGCGTATCGGGATGAGGTTCCCCGGCAGCCTGCGCTGATGTAAACCGGCGTGGGGCTGGTCCCATCCTCCTCCTCCTCCTCCTTTCCCAGCCACATGGTCCTGGCTCCTCTTTTGTGCAGACTCTGGCACTCCTGTGCCTGGGCAGGCAGCCAGCTCCTGGATCTGGAAAATGATTAGTTTCCTGCTGATTTCTGCAAGTTGAACTGCTTCAGCACAGGGTCAAGTGAGCACCAGAGCCAGCAGTGGGGAGAGGACGGGGGGGAAGAAGGCTGCCCATGCAGCAAACCAAGGTAGAGCTCCTGACCGGGCGGCTGCCCAATCCACCAGGTCATTCCTGAGGTGTGGGTGATGCAGTGCTGGGAGAGCTTTGGAGCACCTGCATGGCATCAATGTGGCATAGAGACCTTGTGGCATAGAGAGTCCCTTCTGGGGCAGCAGGATGGTGTTTGGGGTAGATGCTTGTGTTGTCTTCTAAGGTCATTTTGGAAAGCATACAACTTTCTCATGACATTGCTGAGGTAATGTGAGTGCTGTCAGCAGTTTCAGTATTGCTTTCCAACCACGTAGAAGTGATTTCTGCTAAAGATATTAGCTTGCATTTAGAGGTGAGTAGGGAGTGTAACCCCATAGAAACATAAAACAACTCCCTCTATATCTCCATAGATGATGATAATTTAGACTTGGTTTTGTGGCTTCCTGAAACAGCTTTGGAATGGGTATCAGTGACCTCCTGAATTCATCAGTGGGCTGGGGCCAAGGAGATGTTTGCATGGTTTCTGTCTAGGGTATTTATAGAATAAATACATCTCAGGAGCTGCTGCTGAACATGTGGTTTAGTCATCACTCCCTCTAGAATGATATTCCATAGCATTTTTCTATAAAGGTTGGCTGGCAATTGTGTTTTTGCATGCATTGAATTTAAAATGTGTGTGCAGGAGCTATTTCCAGGAGCAAAAAAGGACACTTGGGTATTTCAGAAGCTCTTCTGGTTTTCTTCTCTCTGGCAGGATGAAGCATTCTGATAGATCATGTATTTTCCAAGACACCTTTCAGAAAGTCAGAGACCTCTGATTTAATGCCTGTAAATTAGAAATTGCTTCAGTCCCCAAACACTAATTTGCATAAATTGAGAGGCTGCTTTCCTGATTGATTTAAAGCATGTCCCTGATGGAGTGTGCTGGAAGTTCAGGCTCCTGCTGGCAAACAGCGTTGGACCACTTTGAGTTACACTCATGGTCGTGCTGCTGATGGGGTGGGATTTAATCAGGTGAGTTCAAAAGTGATCACTGTGAAGGGCACCTGTGATGTCCAGAATTCAAGTGCCACCTCAGGGCCTGGAGGATGCTTGGGCCTGCATCGAGGAAAAGGAGCACAGGTCTTAAGCTCCACCTCATACCACCGGAAAGGAGTCGCCATCCCTGGGTCTTAAGAAGGAGCATTGGAGGCAGAAGGGCTTAGACAGTGATGAATCAAAGCCCTGAGGTATGCAGTGCAGATGCCCTTTGTGTGTATCTGGCATCAAGTGCTGGTGGGCACAGGAGTGTTTCCTGCTGATGGCGGCAGCCACCACGGTGTTCATTGTGTTGCTCGCTGGCTGTTCCCATCCTCTCTAGCGTTTATTTCGTTGCTGTTCACAAGGACCTAGTTAGAGTGACTCTCCTCAAGTTCCCCCTCGCTCCTGTCAATTTACAAAATCTTTTTTCTTTTTTCCCCTCTTTCCTCTTCTGGGTTCCCCAAGGGCTGTGTCTGGCTTCTGGAGTCTCGGTCTTGTGACAGGGACCAACTGGGACTGCAAACTGGTGATACAGCCTTGTTCTGATCCACAGTCGAGGTCTGCAAGGGAGCTTGGTGTAGTTTGTTACACCAGCACCTCTGAATGACCAGAGAAGAATCCCTTTAACCCCTTGACCATCTGCCGTGCTCCAAGAGCTGCCCTGAGTGGCCTTTCTCACTCACCCCATGCAGGATTCACTTTGCCTAGTCTAACTTGGGGAGGGGGGGGTGGAAATTAAGTCCTTAGGCATCCTTGGCGCACAGCACTAAAATGGCTGAAGAATTTTATGCCTGAATTCAAAACCAAACATGAATCAAATTGATTGCTGAGGGTTTTTTTTCTTGAAAGAGCAAATAAGAACCCTTAGAGCAAGTTTTATTTCAGTGTTTTACGCTGTTGGGCATTTCCTGTAATTTTGACTTGTTTTGAATTAAGGAAAAAGAAATGTACTAAAGTGTCCTAGTCCCTATTTTTCCATTTCACAAAAGTACTAAATGGTTTCATGCATTTTGAAAGCACTGAAGTTGGATTGCAAAAGGTTCCGCATTTATTTTGGTTTTAAATAAATTAAATCCCTTTAATTGCTAATTATGTGTTGCAGAACTGCTAAGATAACTTTTAGTTCTGCAGCGTTGTCAGATTTAAAAATAACTTTCAAACACAAAGAGAATTTCCCTTTTCTGCTCTATCTAAGACTGTTTCAGAGAAGGAGAACTCTGGGGGTGGTGGTGAGTCCTTTACAATCCTGCCTGGCAGCCTGGTTCTCAGTGGCCTTGCTCACCTCTAGCCCTGCCTAATAAAGCTACTATCTCAGATATGTACTGATGAGATTAAGGTCTTAATTCCATCATTATTTCTATGGGGATAGATCCTGGTCTTTTACTCCTACCTGGGCAAACCAAACTAAACTTCAGATAAGCAGTGCTACAGTTTTGAGCTGCAAAACTGGCTGGCTGCAAGCACCAGAGCTCTTGCCTGGATGTGCTATTTGAACAGGCTCTTCTGCCCACACTTTTCAACTTGCACCTTTTGTGGTTGACCTTATCCCGGATGCTTTGGCAGCTACAGAAGGATTGAATCCCCACAGCTGGTAAATCTGAGATACATGTGCTGTTCCCAGGGGAGGAAGGCTGGGAATGATTCTAGAGCTGGATGACTGAGTGTCACTGGTGAAGTAAGTCAGGAAACATCAAAGTCTGCTGAGATCTTTTCATTACGTAAGCTTGGTTTATTACATCTAAACAAACAGCACTAATGAAGTTTAAGCCTAATGAATTGCCCCTCGCAGAACGTAAAGCATCTGGAACAGTCTGTCTCGTTTTGTGTGTTACTGGAAGGTTCTTTTACATCATCTCATTGCTGCTGCTTTTTAAAGGAGTGGATATTAAACTGCTGAAAAGCACCCTAAAAAGGATTGCTAGTAGCTCTGCTGGTAGCCAGGCATTCTTTTGGACTTCTTTATGACAGCCACATACTCTTGCAAATGTATGTACTTAGCATCGTGTTTCTCTTCTCCTCCCTCTTTAATTATTTCCTTTCACAGAATAAGGCAGAACCAGATGTGTTTCATCTGGCTGAGAGTGCTGTCGCCCAGATTTTCTCACTGCTCGCTTCTGTGTTCTTCTTTTGTACAGGTAAAAGAGGAATGCAGGCTCCTGAATGCTCCTCCTGTCCCACCACGGAGTTCAAAGCCGTCCTCCACCAGTCCTTCCATCCCTCCTCGCACAGTCAAACCTGCCCGCCAGCAGACCCGCTCTCCTAGCCCTACTCTGTCCTACTACTCTTCAGGACTGCACAACATGTAGGTGTTTGAGCTGGGAGAGCCCCTTCTAGCACCTCCTGAGAAAGTTACATTTATCACTGCCCTTTTTTTGAAGGCAGTTGTGTGTGAAACCATGGCACGGTGTCAGAGCTGGTTGACTCTCTGTGAAATGGCCTTGACCTGTCAAGTTATTTTTGAAGATTCAAGAGGAAACAAAGCTGCAGCAGAAATTGAGTTGTAATAGATAGAGCAATTTCTGTGAAAGAAGTGCACATAATGCTGCAGGTAATCTCCCTGGAAGGTGGCACTGGCTGGCTGAATGGCAAATCCCATACAGTTCTGTGTAATTCCTGAAAGGCTGAAATCTTCAAACCATGACATCTCAAAGCAGGTTTTCAGGCAGGATTTCAGTGCTATGAGCATGTAGTGCAGCTAACTCCTACAAATGTGGGCACAAAGGGAGCATGGTAATCCAGAAATATATTGTGCCAACTATAAGGCAACCTGCAAGGTGGGAGAACAGAGAGGCCAGCAACCACCGAGTGCAAAGTGAAGTATAACAGAAGGGGTCAGGCAGTTTCCAGCTCAAACCTACTTCAGGACAAGAGGGAGTGGCCTCAAATTGTGCCAAGGGAGGTTCAGGTTGGATATTGGGAAAGTTTTATTCACAGAAAGGGTAATCAGGGCATTGGTTCATGCTACCCAGGGAGTCACCATCCCTGGAGGTAGTGGACATGGTGCTAGGGAAATGACTTTGTGGTGCTGGCTTAGCAGTAGTGGTGGGATTGTGAGCTCTAGGGGAGCGATTGGACTTGGTGATCTCAAAGATCTCCTCCAGCTTCAGCAGTTCCATGAGTCTATGATACTTCAGTATGAGCCCAACCCACAAGCTGGAAAATCCATTCAGGCCAGTCAAAAGGTGACAGTAAAGCTTGAATGACATGACTGCGGTGCTCATCCCTGGGCTGTGAAAAGCCTCACCTCCTGTTCACCATGAATGTCTTCTTGCCATTGTTTTTGGTATCTCTTCAGAGACAGAGTATAACCTGCCTGGGTATTACAAACTGATCTGAAGCACCACTTAAAATCACTTCAGCCTGGATGCAACTGGTATAATAACTTGTGCTGGAATTGCCTCTCTGAGCCGTGCTGCATATTTGCTGCTTAGTGTTGTGTATCTGGCAATAATCACTCTAGATCAAGGCTGCTCGTTTGCTTTTTATGAAGTCTGTTGGGTAACTTTGTCAAGGTCTTCTCCACAGGAGGCTGAGCACAAGACCTCCCAGCATTTGGAGCCCACCAAATGCTGCTTTCTCTTTGTAGCTAAGAATACATTCTGCCTCCCAAGGAACCAGGAAAACCATGAGAAGCAAAGTGTCTCAGGGGTGTAGGTACTTTTGTTTGCCTTGAACTTCACAACATTTGCATGAAATTCATCTGCAGGTAACTCCATTGACCTTAGTCCTGCAGAGAAAGCTGCCAGAAAATTGGCAGTGCATGGAGCAACCAGATTCCTGGTGAACTTGCTCTTCAAGTCTTGCCATTTCTATCAGTGATCTTACTTTCTGAATCATGGGGGGTTGCAGCCAAAATTTTAAACACAAACAAACCCACTATGATCTGTTCTTATGTGCCTATAGAAATGCCTGGTGCCTGACTTCAGCTTTATTTGAGGTGTCTCTGGCATCTTTCGGCACCAAGTCCCCATGAGTTAGTTTAGTGGAGGATGAATAAGGAAGCACTTTTAAAATGTTACTTTGACAAGTTTCAATAACTCTGCTGATCTTTTAAAATCACTCAGTGTTCTCATTTCTGGTACTGAATTAGAGAATAGAAACAGGATCAATCAATTTAATTCCTCTGTGTGGTTAGCTGTCTGCAATGCCTTGCTGGTTGTCTTCTCCAAGCAGGCTGATGGCTTGGTGTCTGAAAGATGCTTTGTACTGCGTGTGTTACACCAAGGTGGTCTCTAAGCAGCCAGAAATGACCAGTTAACACTGTCTCCTTGTTCAGGGGAGGGCAAAACCCTCTCTGCTATTGCAATTACCCAACTGCTTTGGCTGGCAGTGAACATAAGCAGGAAAAAAGTTTGCAGGGCATGGAGTGGACACCAAGGGATGGTTAGATAAAAGGAAACATCATCTCTCAGGGCTGAGTTTTATAACTAATTTTCCAGTGATATAGATTAGAGCTGCTTTGTGCATCTGTGCTTTGTGTTTGAGCTGGGCAAGTCTGGGTTGGCTTCCTCTCTGACTCCCTGCAAGCACACAGGGAGCTAATTTTGTGTCAAACCATTCCAAACTACACTGATTTTGAAAGCTGCTGCCCTCCTCGAGCAGTTCACAGAATAACTACTGAGGCTCTTTTCCCACGTTGATAGTTTCATGAAAGAGAGGTGAGTAATTAGAACAAAATTTTCAATTGTTAGCTTCTGTCTGCTGTATTAAGAAAGGATTTTATAAATCTGACCATTGTTTTTCCAGTGTTCTGTCTTAATTGGCCAGAACTCCAAAGATCACCCCAGTCTTTCACACTTTGTTTGAGAAAGTGGCATAACAGTGGCACAGGTTGCTTGGTTTTGGCATCTGTGCCTCTTGGGGAAGACCTGGATATAAACTGTCAGTTCATTTGGAAAGGCTGAGCTTAGTTTGCCACCTGGAATTAGGACAGGGTAGCATTCTCTGAGTGCTTTTGAAAAGGAAGTGTTTCTCCTCTTTGCTTCTTAAGGATATGGGCACAGAAACAAATTGCTGTGGGGTAAACTTAAAGATAGTTCAACCTAGTATCAACTAAATAGTTCAAGAGGAAGTGACCTCAAGTTGCACCAAGGGAGGTTTAGGTTGGATATTAGGAAAAATTTCTTTGCTGCAGCAGTGGTCAGGGATTGGAACAGGCTGCCCAGTGAGGTCCTGGAGATGTTCAAAAATTATATAGACATGGCACTTCGGGACATGATTTAGTGGGCATGGTGGAGTTGGGTTGATGGTTGGAATTGATCATCTTAGAAGTCTTTTCCAACTGAAACAATTCTGTGATTGTATCTACACCTAGGTCTGCTTGTCCTCCCCAGTGGCACTCTTCCTTTGGCAGTGAGCATTCACTTACTCTTTGTTGTCTCAGTGTTCACAGGTGCAGCTTCTTGCATCAGCCAAGCTCCTGTCTGGTGCAGTGGTCACCTACCCCTGTTACAAACTTTTGCACACCATGACACATCTGTGGTATATAAATATAAAATACATCACCAGGACATCTTCTAGAATGTGTGAAGCTGTTCTGTTCCATGGTGGTGTGCCTCAGGAGTTTGACAGTGGAACGACTGAGTCGTTCAGGAGATGACACAGAACTGAATTGAGACATCTACTTTTTTACAAGCTTGAAAAAAAAACCAACCCAAGGCATGAGGCTTTGGGGTATATCAGCATCTTGTCAAGCTTGTAGAAGGAGTAAAATGTCAATGAAATATTCAAATGTGTTGTTAATTCAAATCTGAAAAACACTGCCGGAGGGAAAAAGAGTCTTTCCTTGTGACAGCCACCCTCTGACTCTGTCATATGATGTATTAATTTATTCAAATGCCAGGGTTTTTTTGGTACTAATGACATCTTTTCTACTTTGTTCCTTAAGCAGTGTCACAGAGAGTGACAACACTGACCTAGCTGACAGCACACCTGTTTCCTGCTACCCTTGCAACATGATGAAACCCGAATCCAAAGAGCCCGAGAGCACGATGCCTTTGGGAAGCCCCTCAAGTGAAGCTCTGCCTTCAAGGTTATCTTGGCCAAACCACTTGTCAGGAACTGCTGAAGGCCTGAACAGGAGCGACTTCCTCCTGGATCCGAGCAGGAGCTACAGTTACCCCAGACAGAAGACTCCAGGTACACCAAAGAGAAACTGTCCAGCACCTTTGACTTTTGACTTCGATGGGTGTGAGCTACCAGCGGGGTACTCCCCGCTGACCCCAGCAGAGTTCACAAACACCATCTCCAGCTGTCCAAAGTCAGCAAGTTACTCTCTAGACTGCACTGATGAAAAAACTCTTGGAGTCAGCAGCACAAAGCAGAGCCATTCGTGTCCTGCCTTACCTCCTCGGGCACCAAAGTCAGCTGAAGAGAAAACGGTTACAGACACAAGTCCCTTGCCTCTGAAAATAGATGGTGCTGAGGAGGAGTCAAAAACTAGTTCTCCAGACCTCCTGGAAGATCAGGGTCTCATTAAAAAGGGCATGCAGGATGCATTCTCTGTGTCTTATCCTTTCTCATCTCCCCTCCACCTCCAGTTAGCTCCGAGGTCTTGTGGGGATGGCTCTCCCTGGCAGCCACCCACGGACCTTTCTGGACTCTCGATAGAGGAAGTGTCTAAATCGCTGAGGTTTATTGGTCTGTCAGAAGATGTCATATCCTTTTTTGTTACAGAGAAGATTGATGGCAATTTACTGGTTCAGCTTACAGAAGAAATCCTGTCAGAAGACTTTAAGCTAAGCAAACTGCAGGTTAAGAAAATCCTGCAGTTCATTAATGGCTGGCGGCCGAAGATGTGATGCCGACTGGTTACTGGTGGAACTGGACGAGATGTGCTCGATGCACTTCAGCTAATCCATCACTTCCTGGTTTTTGCACTAGAAACCCTTCCTGTAAATAGCAGTAGAAAAATTCTTACTATGCAGATAAACGTTTTTGAGTGGTGAATGGATATTTTTGGGTTGTTTGTTTGGGGTTTTTTGGGTTTGTTTGGGGTTTTTTTGTATGTCAAAAATAAAGGTAGAGAATCTGCAGAGGTGTGCCTTGTGCATCCCTGAACGTTCAACAGCTGCTAAAACTGGACACTAAGGGAACCTTTTACTCCCTGGTCTGTTAAGACTTAGTTGTATTTATTACTGAACAATTTGATGCTGAAAGACACACACCAATCCAGTTTACAGTTTTGTGTTAACTGCAAAAAAAAGAAAATAGCAAACAAAATGTGTTTCTTACGGGATCCTTTCTCTTTGAATAACATCTGGCGACATGCTGTGACTTCTTTCTACTAACTAAAGCATGTTCAGATACACACAGAAAAAATGTCATTTTGACACTCCATCTGACAGTGTTCAGAGTTGCTGTGAAGTGCCACTAACACACTCTTCTTGCAGCATGTTTTTATTAGCAGTATCTTCCTGACTACCTATAACGTGGCTAGGTTTTCCACGTTACTTTGAGCAAAAAGAGTTAAATGGTTTTTAAAACGGGAGTCTTGCTTAGCTCATTGCCCAGAGGGGAGGGAGAAGGGGGATTTTCCTACTGAGCCACTCTACCCTAACCAATTAAAAGTTTATGACCTGTAGATTTCAAAAGTTGCTTTTGTAGTGGGGTGGCTGGAGAAAGGAACACGACTTCTGGTTGTGCAGCTTTCTCATGGGAAAGGCAGTTAAGTGCACAAACTCTTCCCTCAGCAAGTCTTGCTAGCACAGTGCTTGCTGTATGTAGCCTTGCTTTGACAAAAGAGAACTCCTGACGTCTGCCTTGCTGCTGTTACAGTCATCTGAAGATGTGCTGGGTGTGCTGTGCTGTTCCTGCTGTTGGATCTGTGTGAGAAGGTGGTAGGGCTCCTGTAGGATGCCTTTGAAATAAAACGTTAGTGAGGTGGAACAGAAGCAGCACATGGCACACTGGTGAGGAGGGAGCAAGTGGGGGTTTGGGCCATGCCAGAGGAAATGCTGGTGGTGTTTAAGCTCACCTGTCTGGTTTGCAGTGAACCAGGAGGCTGTGTGTGACAGTGGAAGGGACTGCAGCAGCATCAGATGTGCCAGTTCAGTTGCCCGGCTGCAAAAACTCGCTGCAGTAAATGTGACAAGGAAGTCAAATGGGAGCAAAGAGGTGAGAAGGAGGCATGAGGCTGCCCTTGGAGACCTTTCAAATTTAACTATTCAGAAAGCTAGAAATAGGATTAACTTTGAAAATCCATTGTGGATTTCCTATGCTAGGTAGGACTTCCAGAGTGTGTCTAAATAGCCCCAGACCCCTCTGCCTTTGTGGTACTGAATGCAAGAATTTGTGGAGGTCTTCAAGGAAAGTCTGTCATGTCCACCAGCAGGTTGTTAGCCCAAGATCCTCCTGTGGTCAGAGCCAGGGATGCCAGAGGAACTTCACCATCCCCTGCTGCTGGGCAGAATCCTATCCAAGGTGCCACCATCACCTGCCTGCCTTAGCTTTTTGGAGTGTGCCTCCATTATAGGGCACATGATGGGAGTATCAAGAGAAAATACAGAGCAGCAACAGGAATGGCAGGCTGATTTTGCCTGAACTCTCAACTAAATTGAGTCATTAAAAGAATGTGTTCACAAAAGGAGTTTTTTGTTGCCTGGGCAAATTTTGTGTCCTATGTCGGTGCTGAAGCCAAGATGCATCATTTGTCTTGCAATAATGCAAAACATCCGATTCTCAATCAGCAAAACCCAACTCATGGGGGGAGTAGCAAGCAGTGAGCCAAAAAACACCCCTACAGAAATACCCCAAGAGCTCATAATCCTGCTCTTAATGCATTGACTTCTAGCAGCAGGTTGATAACTTTCTTTTCACATTAGCATCCTAAGGTATTTTAGCAGCAAGGAAGCCTAAGTCAGCTTCAAGTACTGTCCAGATGTCTGTGCTTGTTGGTAGACATCTGCACGTTGAAGTCAATTGCATTTTAGCCCTTGCTCTGCCAAAGGAGGGTTCTAATTGGAAAGGGCCAAATTCTGAATGTCAGGTACTTCTCTTTGCTTTGCCTGGCTTACTGATTCCAGGTAAGAAAAAAAAAAGTCAAGTCCCTCTCTCTCAGTAAAGAGGAAATTGCAATTTTGGCAAACTTAACACTTTGAGTGCCCTTTGCCCCCCAGATACTAACATCCCTGAGGAAACAGAGTTCTTTGGGTACAAATGGGCACTATTCTGTTATCTCTGCTTTCTGCTCAGAAGGGTTTTCCTTGCAAGCAGCCTTCTGGGATTTGCATTCCTGAGTGTGCTGCTGCATTAGCATCTGGTGTGCATGGACCCAAACACTGCTGGGCTGCTGAAAGGCCCAGAAATGTGCAGTGCTGTCAGAAGCAGAGCCTGTGTGCAGAAGTGCAGCCTAAACCCCTGGCTGCAAGCCTGCCACTGATGTCCTTCCAGTTGTCCTGTTCTGGCTTGGCAATGCTTTTGGATTTTCATGCATCCTATGGTAGCATTTGGCCTTTTCATTTGCCCTTAGCCACTCATCACCTGAACTTTCAAGGCCATTTTTAGCGATGTAGGTGTTTCTAACCTTTGTGGTATGTGGATTAGTTGACTGTGGCATCAAGCTACCTGGTGCGATGCCCAAGCTGGATTGGAGCACCTGCTCTGGTGAAATCAGGACAGTGGTGAACAAACTGGGCAGCTAGAGGGGGGTGACTTGGACTCTTCACCACTGTGTAGGTAGCCAGGCTATGGCAACACTGCTGGTGCCCATGGGACCTATTTGCTTTCTTCTTGATCTTTACTGCTGTAGTGTTAGGGGTCAGCACCATCCTTGGTGCTGTAGAAGGCAGTCTGAACAGAGCAGTCTAATGTGTACACATCAGTCCCTTGGGAACTCCCTGGCAATAAATCCATGATGGCCTCTTTCAAAATGGAATGGGAGCAGAGGAGAGCATCAGGCCTGTGCAGACCACCATGTAGGCTCTTTAGAGGAGGGTGGGTTGTAAAACCTGGAGACTTAAAAGTTACAAAATGCTGCACTGTTTATGGCACTTGGAGATGGAGGTTTGCCTTAATGTTCCTCCTGTCTGGAGGCTCTGGGGCACATCCAGAGCTGATGTGAAGAAAAGGCAGCACGCAGTGTGTGATAGGAGTGGCAACCCATATGAGCAAACTGAGCAGTGCTGGGGCAGGAGCACTCTTGTGGGACTCCCTAGCTGCTGAACTGCTGATGTGGGCTCTTGCCTGGTTTGATGCAAACCACCCAGCCCATGCAATGGGTGATCCCAGTCAGCTCCTAAGAACAACTTGGAGGCCAGCAGTGAGGAGAACAGCCTGGGTTTGGATGCTGATGGAGTTCAGCCACGTTGATGTAAGCTGTGTTGGTTGTCACAGGAGCCTTAGAGCAGACTCTGGCCCATTTTGTCTGCTAACAGATGTAGCTGTTGAGTTTGGACAGCACACATCATGCCAGAGTGGGCCTACAGCTCTCACTTTCTGGAGGCAGTCTGCTAAAATAGACCACTCCTAACTTTGGGTTTCCTTCCTTAGATTAACCAAGTGTAAGTCCTTTGGTGCTTAAGTGGTTGTTAGTGTCCAAAGTCATGTTATCCTCAAGGGATTTGTTTGTCAGGGGGTAGGAAAAAATCTGCCACTGGCATTCTGTCTGGAGCTGTCTGGGGCACCAGGAACCATCCTTTCTATGCAACAGTTGTGTGTCAGCACAAGGGCTGCTGCTGCCTTCAGCAAGAGCTGGATTCTGGCATGGGGGATTTTCTGGAGGTGGCCATGGAATTGGCCAGGGGAGGAAACTTGAGGACAAGCTCTGGCTTTCTTTAAGCACTCGTGCCTGGGATTAAGATTCTTCCTATTGCTGCCTGGCTGGCTGACCAAAGCTGTATTGAAACCAACTCCAAGTGCATGTTTGCCTCCTTGCCGTGTCGCGAAAACCCCTGTGGCTGGAAATTTAGAAACACAAAACATTTGGTCCTTCCAAAATTAGAAGGAAAATGCATTTTTGAAGCGTTCTCTGCAGCTAGAAGCAGCAGTATGAACTGTGTATGACAGAGATTTTTTTTTCCCCAGTACAACCATTTTACTTGCCACTTTAATAGACTTTGTTCCACAACAGCTCCAAGAGCCTAAATAGCAATGCTCTCTCAAACCCTGCTGTGTTTCAATCCTGTCTGTGAATACCTGAACTGTTTTCTCCTGTACTTTCTTCTTGGATCAGCTTCCTCAGTGTCTGCCCACTAAATAAAGCATCCTGCCCAGCAAGGTGCCTGCCTGCAACACAGGTCAACAAGTCCTGCCTGTGGGCCGGGCAAGGGCAACACCAGTGTGCTGAAAAGATGACCACCAGCTGTAGGCTCAGCCTAGCTCCCCTGGCTCCTCTTTTTGATGCTCTGAATTTGCAGCTTTCCTGTGTCCAAGCAGAGGGCAGAAATGAAATCTTTAAGTGAGAGATCATCCTTTTTATTCATGATATTCATGGTGGCAGGACCAGTAGAGAATTGCAGACCCCTCGTGAAGACCTAGCAATAAACGACTCTTTGTATGTTCTATCCTAAGCTCCAAATAGTGCAGGAGTTCTTCAGACTTTACCATTTCTGTGCATAATAACCAAATTTTCCGTGTGAAGACCTGCAGAGTGATTCTCTTCAACTTGGACAATCTTCTGAATTGTACTGAAAATGTCTTAGTTCTTAGCTCCTTAGTTTCACTTTGGGTAGGTCAAGAAAGTAACGTTGTGGGGGAATAAAAGTAAAAAAGGGGGGGAGGGGGGAAAAGAAAACCCAAACCTTTGGCTGAATACATTTCCATTACAAAACAAAGCATGGTTTTTGTGGAACTCTGTGCTGTTTTGGGCTTTTGTGTAAAAGGCTGAAGGCAGGTGATTATTTAAACCAGGTGCAAATAAAGTATCCCTGTAATGTATATGAACAAATTTAAAACAGCATATTGTAAGTATATAAACTGTATATTAAAGACACTTATTTTCATGATATTTCAGATGTGTACAGGTTTTGTTGTGCTCTGTCACTTGGGTTGCAGGTCTGCTGTGAAGTGGTTGGTTCTCACTCGGTAATTTCACTGATGTATCTCCTCGTTCATCTTGGTGTAATTCAGAAATAAGCACTTCTGGAGCAGGGGATTCACAGAGTGAGATTGGGATAATTGAGAGGAGCAATCAGGCTTTTGCATTTAACCTCTCAAGACATATTACTTCTTCCCTGCCTTGTAATTTCACTTGATCCCCTTCAGCAGGAGTATCGAGCTGTGTGTTCCCCAAAGAATTTGTTGCCAGACAGCTTTCCTGTCTCCAGCAGACATTCACCTCAAACATTCTTTTCCCCAGCCCTCTTTTTCCCTATTATCTTTGCTTTAGAAAAGTGTGTTCAATTACCATTTGGATATGCTCTCAAGCACAAGTATTTCTGCTTTGCAAAATGTCTCTGAAGCGTTTATTGAGTGGGGAAAAAACTGGAGACAAAACAACACTGTGCCCTGGGTTACCTCTGCATGTGTCCTCCAGCACTGGCAGCAAGGGGAAGGGTCAGCTCTACAACCATCCATGTTTACTACCAACCATGCAGGTCACTGCTGCCAAATCCCCCTTGGACTGAACCTTTGTTTGCTGGTACCAGGAATGTTTACTCCAGCACAATAGTCATTGTGGAGGGGTTTATCACAGAATCACAGAAGGTCAGGGGCTGGAAGGGACCTCCGAAGCTCATCCAGTCCAACTCCCCTGCCAGAGCAGGATCACCCAGAGCAGATCACACAGGAACACATCCAGGCAGCTCTTGAATATCTCCAGAGAGGGAGACTCCACAACTACCCTGGGCAGCCTGTTCCAGAGTTCTGTCACCCTCACAGGGAAAGAAATTCTTCCTCATGTTTACATGAAACTTCTATGCCTCAGCTTCCACCCATTGCCACTTGTCCTGTCATCAGGCATCACCCAGCAGAGCCTGGCTCCAGCCTCCTGGCACTCACCCTGTACATTTTTATAACATGAACGAGGTCACCTCTCAGTTTCCTCCTCTACAAGCTGCAGAGCCCCAGCTCCCTCAGCCTCTCCTCATAACAGAGGTGTTCCATTCTCTTAATCATCTCCATGCCTCTGCACTGGACTCTCTCAAGCAGTTCTATGGCCCTCTTGAGCTGGGGGCCCCAGAACTGGACACAATTCTCCAGATGTGGCCTCACCAGGGTAGAGTAGAGGGGCAGGAGAACCTCTTTACCTCTTTCAGCCTACTCACTACAGCCCTTCTAATCCACCCCAGAATGGCATTGGCCATGAGTACACATTGCTGGCTCATGGTCACCCTCCCATCCACTAGGACCCCCAGGTCCTTTTCCCCTTTGCTGCCTTCCAACAGGTCAGTCCCCTACCTATACTGATTGCTGGGGTTGTTCTTTCCCAGGTGCAAAACTCTACACTTGCCCTTGCTGAATTTCATTAACTTTCTCCCTGCCCAACTCTTCATCCTGTCCAAGTGTCACTGAACGGCAGCACAGCCTCCTGGTGTGGCAACCACTCCACTCAGTTTGGTGTCATCACCAAACTGGAGGTGTTTATGGAGGGGCTCATAATTGTGAGCCGTAAAGCAGGGCAGAATCTGCCACAGTGGTTGCCATTAGATTAGAGAGAGTTGGGATTTGCTTGCCTCCAGTCCTGACATCTGGGAGAGGAGCATGTCTGGGATCAGGATGTGTATCAGGGGTGTGAAACACAAGTGGGTTTGGTTTCAACAGCTGAGAAAAATCTCTTTTGCCATCAGCAGGGCTCATTTGTGCCAAAAGAGGGGGGAAATATTGAATATTTTAATGCTCTGGTTCCAGGCTGAGTGAAAAGGTCTGTGGGTAAACATGTGAGAAGAGAAGGGAAGGGCTACAGCCAAGTCAGAATGTGGCCATCTCCCTGTCGGGATAGTGCTGCCCCAAGGCATTTTCTGTTCAGGCGGATTGCAGGAATCACCGAGCCTGGCAGATGTCCTGTCTGACTCTAGTCACCATGGCTACCTACAAAGGAGAGTAAGCAGACAGGGGAGGGCCCTGAAGACACACATCTCTTCTCTTTGAGAAGTAAAAGCTCAGTTCTCATAGATGTTCTGCTCATCTTGGTGTGATGCATTCACTGATTGGGTCCCTCTGGATCTGGTGGGGGTGTATGTAGCTCCTGTCGGTAGGACTGGGTCCGCGGGGAGCCCCTGGTGTCCGCTCCCCTGAGCACTGGAGTCCTTGGCTGCAGCAGGTTCTGCTAGCTCAGGTCGCCGCTAGCTCGGGGCACTCTGCAGCACGCTCTGTTGCCCAGGTAGGAACATTCCTTGTGTCACCAGATACACATGTCACATGCAACTGCTTTCTCCTCCTGTGCTGCACACCCAGGTGAAGCTCTCCTGTTCTCCCATTGCCCTGTGCCCCGAGCACCTGATGGGATTTGCCAGTGCAGAATGAAGGAAAATCTGAGCTGCTTGGGCAGCTGCCCCAGGTGATGGTGCTGCTGGACCATCTCTCTAGCAGCCTTCCTCCCCTGGCAGCGTTTTTAAGGGTTCCCTTGCTGACCCCTGCGTCTGTACTTATGGGTTGGAGCAACAGCTCTGGTGGTCACGCAAGACCTAAAGATCCACAGAATCACAGAATGTTAGGGGCTGCAAGGGACCTCAAAAGGTCATCTGATCCAACCCCCTGTGCCAGAGCAGGACCACCTTTTTTTTTTTTTTTTTACAGTCCAGTTTATATTTTTATTATTTTATCTAATCCCACTTCTCCCCCATCTCTCTCCTTTCATCTCCATCTCCTTATTCCTCCATCTCCCTCTTTTCATGTCCACCTCCCTCTTCTTCCTTTCCATCTCCCTCCTTTCAGTACCAACTCCCCTTTCCACCCTGCTTCTTTCCCACCTCACACCTCATTTTCCCTTTTTTCCCCCAAACTCAGAGCACCTGGGTGCTATTGAGTCTCCTCCCAGCCCAGGTGTGACCACTTTGCCCTCCCTGTCCACTCCCCTTTATAATCAGACCCAGGAAAGGCAGAAACCCCAAGTTTGCCCAACTGGGCAGAGGGATCCTCCTGCTGGGATCGCTGGTGAGTACCCTTGGTGCACACTGGGTGACTGGTGGAGGTGACCACAAAGGCCAGGGGGCCTGCTGGCCCCCTGGTTAGTCAGGACAGACAACTTATGGATGCTTTAACACCACTTATAGGGGCTGGTTGGGCCTTCTTACTTAGGCTGAGCTTCTCTGTGTTTAACTGCTACTTTTTGCTTGTTCATAAGGAGTTGAGGTATTTGCTGGAACTGGAAGCTCACAGGTGAGTACTGCTGTGTTGTCATAGGATTGTTCTGGTTGGAAAAGCTCTCCAAGGTCATGAAACCCAACCTTTGGCCAGCACCACCATGGCCATTAAACCATGTCCCAAGTGCCATGGCCACACATTGCTTGAAAACTTCCTGATTGTGTATTGGGGTGTTTTTATACTCTTGCCTCATGCTCAGTGAAGATTTTGTTTGTTTGTTTATTTTAATTTGACAGCATTTCTATTCTTACCCATTTGCCTGGGTCCAATATTTCTCCTTTCCCAGGACAAAGCATTGGCATTTTCACTTGGCAAAAGGAAAAGCTGACCTACAGAGGAGCTTTGAGAAGGAGTCTTCTTCTCATTCTTGCTGTCACATTCCAAAGGTGAAAAGCTCAAGAAAGGTAATCAGACCACCACAATGTGAGCACAGAACTACAACCCAAATCTTTCTTTATTGCTCAATGAGACCTCGAAATGCCCTTGAATCCTGGGCGGGACAGAAGAAATCTGCTGCCAAACATGCTCGGATTAAATGAAAACCATTCCTTGCTGGGAGTCTGGAGCAGGAAGAAGAATGAAAGGAAAGAAAATAGGGAGGAAGGAGACAACATGTTTAAGGTGCCAAGTCTAAGGAGCTGGCAACGAAGTGGAGGGATGTGTCCTCTTGCTCTGTGCTGGTGGCTGCTGTAGTACTGGCAAATGCCACACAGTGTCAGACTGGCACACAGCCGGCAGAGACGAAATCAGCTGTAGGGCTTGCAGAGGGTGATAGATGGGCTCAGAGATCTCCTCAGCACCCTGCCAATCCCGTAGAAGCTTTGCCAGGAGAAGGAGCTGTTTTAATTGTGCTGTTGCTATTCTATTATACAGCATCAACAATTATTCTTAATGAATATGGAGGTCTGCGAGGCAGGTCTCCAGGGTTGCCTTTCCACTGGATTAGTGCAAACAGAAAGCAGGAGGCAACTAATGGCTCAACACTGTAAGGACTGGCTGCAGAAAGTCTGGCAGAGCCCTGAAGAACAGCAGATATCTTGGCTAATCTTATATATATAACAGCAGCTCTGCAGCTGGGAGAAGTGTGTGACAGCTGAAAACTGTCCCAACTGCTAGCAGTGCAAACTTAGGGTTTCCAGCTTGCCCAACAAACCCATTGTATCCTTGAATTTTTGTTACCCTTTTCTGCTACCTTTTGACTCCCGGAGACCAGCCAGGTGCCTCTTGCTGTGCAGTGCTGTGGTGGCTGCAGGGGGCTCTAGCAACATGCTGATACGTCCTGGCAAAGCAACTCATCCTTCTGCTGCCTGCAGCCCTCTTGCTCTGAGAGCTTTAACCCTAGACCTTTCCTTGCAGGTGAACTTGGTTTTGGCTTCCACCATACCTACAGTCATTGAAGGAACCAGGTAGGCGTTACCTACATGAATAGACACGTAGCTAACATTTATAAAATACCCTGCTGCTGTTGAGCAGTGAGGGCTGTTTTGAGGACCATAAAGCTTTCAGCTGATGAAGATGCCTTCCTTCTTCCCTGGTTCTTCATGAGTCAAGTGAACCCCAGTGTATGGCCTGATATTTCTGCTCCTAATGCCCTGAAGAGTGGTTCCTTCTCCACTCTGGGGGGCTGCTGAGACACCTTCAGCTACTGCCCAGTTGTGCAGAGCTGTTTCCTGAGCATGTGTAACTCACTCACCTGTGATATCAAATTTTAGCTGCTGGTTTTTTGCATCTTACCAAAATGTCTTCTGTTCCTGTCTCCTTACTTCAGTGTTTGCACAAGACAGTTGAAGCACCTACCTGGAATAAAACTGTAGAGATGATCTACGGAACTGGTACAGCCTTGTTCCTGTTGATGGCTTTAAACAGCAAACACAGCAAAAGCCAAACTAAAAGGAGTTATATTTAGGCTGCAAGTTCTCAGTCTCAAGCTTGAAGTCTCAGAGCTCACCATGACCCTGCCTGGAGCCATCCATTTCCATGCACAAGATGCAGCTTTGAAATCTTTTTCAAAGTCTTACTTTTGAACTGTGGAAAACCAGAGCTGAGAAGGCAGTTTGTGACGGAGGGAGGAGAGCCCTCTGTGTAACACGGTGCCTTTCATCTCCTAACACAAAGGACAGCAGACAGCAGAAGCCAGCGTCAGCCCAGCCCGGGCTGCAGCCAGGCATCACCCACTGGCAGCCTGGAGTGAAGATCATGCCAAGGGCACACAGGGGTGTTTCTTGGGACTGCTTTCCCCATCTCCAATCGCTCTCATCTCAAGGGCTGTCAGAGAGGTGCTATTTTGTGTTTGAAAGTCACTGTCTTCTCTAAGGAGTTTTCAAGTTTCATGCTAAAATGCACATCTTCACCTGCAGCTTGGGCTGGATTTTATTCAGGAGCAGTAAGCAAAAAACAAGATTTTTGGGAACAGATACATTTAAAGACCCCAGTGCCACCACTAAAGCATGCTGTGGCAACTCTACCTCTGGTACATTTTTATTCTTGCCACTTTCCAGACATGTTACAAATTCCTGTGGGTACTCCCAGAGCTTGAGATCCACACAATATCCTTCAGAGCACTTGGCATTAGAATCATACAGTCAGTGTTGGAAGGGACCATGAGGATCATCTATTTCTAACCCCCTGCCGTGGGCAGGGACACCTCACACTAGATCAGGCTGTCCAGAGCCTCATCCAGCCTGGCCTTAAACATCTCTAGGGATGAGGCTTCCACCAACTCCCTGGGCAACCCGTTCCACGGTCTCACCACCCTCATGCTGAAGAACTTCTTCCTAACATCCAGTCAGAATCTACCCGTTTCTAGCTATGTTCCATCCCCCCCAGTCCTATCACTACCTGACAGCCTAGGGGATGCTTGTTTCTGACTGGGTGAAAAAAAGCCCTCCCAGTTCTCAAGGGGGTGTAGTTTGTACCCACTCATTCACAGGGGATCTAAAGGAACCATACCCAATACCAAGGAACAAAATAAATGTCTTGGACCTCAAACCTCAGCGTTTGTGTGTGAAGCCAGCTGCACTGTGTGGGCCTCTGCATTTGTCTCTCAGACAACAATTGCCCTGAAATAAGATTTTTGGAAGTCAGAGGGGATTGCAGCCAAGAGGCTAAGATAATGTTCATCTGCAAAAAAAAAAAAAAAAAATTGACTGGAGGCATTATTAAGCCCCTTAGGCATGTGTTATAGATCAGAAAATCTCTGCCCAGAGAGCTCTTCTCCATAACAGCCTCTGCTTATTGCTCTCAATTCTACTGTAAGCCAAGCTCATAAATGCATTTTTAATTGATTTAATGGAGGACTTGGAATTTTTGGGGAAGGTGGGGGGGAAATATTCTAATTCCTTCAGTTATGCTGAAATATTTGTGTAATCATTCAAAATGCATCCTTCTAGAAGGCTTTGTTATTTCTCCACTTTTAAATACTTACCATAAGCTGTTTCAGATGGGAGCTGTTTAGATGTCAGAACATCAAGAGAAGGTTGTTGCTGTGCTGCCATCCAGTGAGACCTGGATAGGCTTGGGGAGCTGGGCAAAGGGGAACCTCATGAAGTTTAATAAGGACAACTGCATCTGGGAAGGAATAACAGTAGGCACTGGTACAGACTAGGGATGTCCTGGTGCAAAGCAGCTCCATGCAGAGAGCCCTTGGAGTCCTTGTGCACCATGGGCCAGCAATGTGCCCTTGTGGCCAAGTGGGCCAATGGCATCCTAGGGTGCACCAAGAGAACCATGCTCAGCAGGTCTAGGGGGGTTCTCCTCCCTCTCTCCTCTGCCCTGGTGAGGCCACACCTGGAATGCTGTGTCCAGCTTTGGGGTGCCCAGTTTTGGAGAGACAGGGATCTGCTGGAGAGAGTCCAGTGGAGAGCTACAAGGATGATTAAGGCACTTGAACATCTTGCCTGTGAAGAAAGACTGAAAGACCTGGGGCCATTTAGTCTTGAGAAGAGAAGGTTGAGAGGGGATCTTACTGATGTCTATAAATATCTGAGGGGTGAGTGCCAAGGTGAAGGTGCCAGGCCTGTTTCACTAGGGCAGGGAACAGCAGGTACAAGATGGAACACAGGAGGTTACCCCTCAACATCAGGAAAAACTTCTTTGTTGTGAGGGTGACAGAGCACTGGAACAGGCTGCCCAGAGATGTTGTGGAGTCTCCTTCTCTGGAGACTTTCAGAACCCACCTGGATGCATTTCTGTGTAGCCTGCCCTAGGTGATTCTGCTTTGGCAGGATTGGACCTGACTGTCTCTGGAGGTCCCCTCCAACCCCTGGCATTCTATGATTCTACAGAAAGCAGCCCAGCCTCTGGTTAGCTGGGTTTTTGCTAGAGCTGTGTGGTGTTGCTGGATGCAGGGGTGTGTGTGTGCACCTGTGTGTATATGCATGGAACTACCAAAACATGCACGAATAAAAAAAATCTCTGGCACTCCTCTGCTGCTCACTGTGCAGCTGAGGTGCTCCTGCACTACTGAAAAGCAGGAGTTTTGCCAGCAAGTGAGGACAAGCAAATGAACCTGCCTGACAGACAGGAAGCAAAATCCATCTCTGGAGACAGACTGACAGTTCCAGTGCAGGGAAATGTGGAAAGGGTGATGCAGGCTCCCTTTAAAGTCTGCTGAATAATAAAGTTTTCTACTCCTCTGAGAAAATCAAAGAACACCTTCACACAGGTAAAGGGCTTTTTAATTTGATTGTTTTAAACTGGGTTTCTTTATGCAATTTTCCATTTGGTTTAATTCCATTTAGTATGATAAATGCTGCTTGATCTGAAATTTTTTTCTTCTTCTTTTTAATTTTCATGTATGGAAAAAAAAACAAGAGATGAAAGATTAGCTTCTAGTGACCTGCATCAAAAGATAATTTGGCTGGGAAAAAAAATATGAAATGAATTTGGATTTAGCTGTATCTCCTGGATAGTTTTGCTGCAACAAGAAATCTTCAGCTGAAGTTAAGCTGCCTCTGCTCAGGGAGTGGAAGAGGAGCATTCAGCTGAGCTGGGAGAAGCTCCTGCGCTCTCTGCCCTTCCTCTGTGTCTCTGACTGGAGTCAGTGCCATCAGATCCTCCAAATGTAAAGGAATTTAGGATTTTAAAGTAAGATTACTGCAGCAGCGTTTCATGGTTTAATTATTTTATATTGGAGGCTGCTGAGTGATGCGTTGGGTGAGCTGATTGCTTTTCAGAGAGCATTAAAAGATTTAGTCGCTCCCTGTTTCAAACACTGGGGAATGTTTGCGCTGGGATTGAAGGGAGCTCTGGAGCAAATCATGTCTCTCCCTGGGTGCTGGCAGCTCACCGCCTTGGTAGCTTGGGCTGTGTGGAAGGAATTGTGACAAAATGTAATTATTTTGGATTTAAGCTTTGTTGTAGCTCGGGCTGTGTTTTATCTCTCGGCTGTATAAAGGCAATATGCTCTGCTTGTTGGCTTTTCTAAATCGCTTAGCGTTACCGCCGCATCTTCCCCCTGCTCTCTGCTGCCGCTGCCCTTGCCTGGGGAGCGCTGCCTGGGCTGCTCCTGGGCACACGGCTCTGGTGGGGACTTGGTGCCCCTCGCTACAGAGTGGCAGTGTGTGGATGGATGTCTCTTCAGAGCCCTGTATCCTTGTTTACCTCTAGGTGTTAGCTGCAGCTAGCAAAGAATCGTTAGGGTTGGAAAAGACCTTCAGGAGCATCCGGTCCAACAATTATCAAGCTCTGCCAGGGCCATACCCTTGAGCACCATACCCTTGAGCTTTTAAATACATCCAGAGACGGGCATTCAACCACTGTCCTGATGCAGTGGTTTGGGAATTACCTGCTCTCTCCTTCCCTGGTTCAACCAGGCTAAACTCAGCTAGCTGGAAGTTAAGGAGTGAAGCTGTGTTTATAGCTCTGCACAATTTACAAGTGAAATACACACTCTATATACAGATGTATTTACAGCTATATACAGTAATATGCAAGTTAAAAAGGTAATGCAGAGATACAAAACCCCTCCCAGCACCAAACTGCCCAGGAAGGACTGCCAACCACCCTTCCACCTTCTTTCCACCCTTTTCACCGTCTCCCTTATCTCAGAATCCACCTTATACGCAGGGTGAGTTGGAAAGACCAGCAAGAAGTATTAGAAGCAGAATGATTATTTGGGGCTATGCAGGTTCAGGCACAAGGGTTAAAAGAAGCAACAACCAGGCAGAGACTGACTTGTCTTTGTTTGTGTCCTTGTTTTATATGTCCCAGCAGAAATAATGGGTAATTCAGACATTATTGTCCTTCCACAGCCAATGATCTGATTTCTGCCATTAAAATATTCCAATTAGCCTCAACCCAGCACACCTGGGCAGCCTGTCTTTGATTAGCTCAGTGTAACACAAGCACTGAAGTAGCAATAGAGGCAGCTCAGGTGCCACAGAGTCCTGCCTTCCTCCCTGTACTGCTGTGTGACCACCACTTCTGGAGTTGCCATCCACCCTCCTCCTCAGTGGGCAAGCATCAGATATTCCACAGCCCAAAAGCAAACACTTCTGCTTCAAGTGTTACAAATATCACATGGAATTATCTATAGAAAACAACAATTTCCTTTGGATTGTGTGCTGGTCCTAAAAATCTCCTTCCATTGAGCTACCTTTGACTGACTCACACTTCCCAGTCGCTGCCAGCTGGTCTTGCATGGCAGCAAAGGAGTCTTCTCTAAGGGCTGGCTTGGGATGGACCTGGTTTCAAACAGCAGGGATTGGCACTTACAGGCAGCTAAAAATTCTTGTCAAAGTGGCTTCAAGTGCTATGAATTAGCAATGAACTCCACAGTGGAATGTTGGAATTTTCTTCTCTACTGAGCACAAAACTCCATGGTACCTTTTCCCTGAGGATCCACTCAGGAGATCCCAGTTTTATAGAACCAGGACTGTGGCTTCTCTCTGCTGTGCCCAATGCTCTCCATCAGCCACACTGCTTGTGGAGCTGAGACAAGTCCTTCCAGCTGTCTCCATCTCCTCTTTGACAAGTTTTCTCCTCCTATCTGGCCCTGGACCCACTCTGGTGACGGCTGAACCCCTCTGAGCTGTCTCCCCACTCCTTTTTGTGGTCGGCTGTGGTAGATCTGCAGCTTGCCCAGGCAGGGGTAAGTTGGGCAGCTGAAAGAGCTCTGCCTGACCCCAACCACCAAAACAGGCTCAGCAAAACAGAGGCTTGTTAGGAGTTTGCAGAGCCAGTCCCAGCTGGAACTGAATTAATTTATTATTTAGTTTCTATTTAGGTCCTTGTACCTGGGAGGCACAACCATGTCCTGGCAGTGCTTGCCTTGCTTGCACCCAGATTTCTTTCTCTAGGAGGTTTGTATCAATGGCACTCTTCCCTGCACAAGGTATTTTGCCCTTCTAAAGCCTCTGCTGTCTCACCAGCTCTGTCCTACGAAGCCTGTGAACTTATCAAGGAGAAGTAGAAGCAAAGATGGTGTTTCCCTGCTGTCTGCTTTAAAATGTAGGTTTCTGAGATGGTTGTTTTATCTCACCTCTGGGGTTTGCAAGGCCTGTCTGACTGGTGTTTAGAAGAAGCCCAAGTGTTTGCTGAGTCTTTTCACAACAAAGCACACAAAGAGTTGTCCTCCTCCTTTCCCTGAAAGCTAACCCTAGTGCCAGAGGTTGTTCTTTGGAAGGAGGGGTTTAAAAGCCGTGTAGATGTGGTGCTGAGAGACATGGCTTAGTGGTGATCTTGCTGTGCTGGGTTAATGGTTGGACTTAAGATGTCTTCCAACCAAAACAGCTCTGTGGTCCCATAATGGCACACCATAATGCTCCACACCACACAGATACTGCTCCCACCCTTTGTTTTGCAGGGTAAAGAAGAGATGCAACCCCAGGACGGATTCCAGTTCTTCTGAATTCTGACATTGGAGCATCACTGAATCCTCTCTTACTGTGATTTCATTTGCTAAGCCATAATAAAATGAATAAATCTAATAATTTCTTGGGATTTGATTCTTTTTGTGTTGTGAAAGCAACAGTCCAGGATGTATTTCATAGTTCTTCTCTTCAACAGTTAATCTCATGACATTTGGCTGGAGCTAGAGGAAAATACCCAGGCCAACGAAGCTGGCTGACAATATCAAACTGATGAGCAAAGGAATAGCACCCACACTGTCAGCTGATGATGTGGCAAAGATCAAGAAATTCTGCAAAGCTCAACCTAAAGGAAGTTATAAATTGCACTAATCCTGGCTAACGGCTAATGAGATTCCATTCTAATGTTGGTAATGATGTGCAGTGTAAGTGTTTGCTGTTTCTTCAATAGGATATCTTTGACCATTTAAACAAGTGTTTAGCACCAAACACTCATGACCATGAGTATATTAAAAAAAAAACACAACATTTTGTGTATGCTACCACAGGGTAATGAGAAAGTTCTCAACAAAGGGACACACATTAAAGGAGACATCAATATCTTATTATTAGGTAAGAGCATGTAGAGTTAATAGTGCATTGATAAGCTAGTTTATTATTCTCCTTCCCCCCCCCTCCCCCCCATCATGCCAGTGTAGCTCTGTTATGCAATATTAGCAAGAAAATAAAAGCCAAGCCAGTACAAAGGCTCATTTTCTCTTATACAAGAATGTTTGTTAGTGTCTCAGGATCAATTTATTTTATCCTTGGGCACATTTTTACAATTATTTCTGGTTTGTCTCACACTTGCCTATTTACTTGACATCTGTTCCATGTTTCTAACTAGTGCCAGCATGATGTGCAATCGAGTCTAAGCCTGCAAAGCTCACTGGGGCGAGGCACCCACTGATTTCAGGAATGGGCTTCAGTTTATCGCTCAACTTGATGGAACTCTTCTGCTTCTGTCACTTGTAGGCATGGTGGTGCCTGTTCAGTTGTGACTTCCTTTCTAAATGCTTTGTTTTCACACCCATAATTAAGTTACATTAGCTTAACAATGCTAACCTGCCGCACAACAGCTCCTGGCAGAGGTGTCAGCGTGCTCGCAGAAATCAAGCTCTTTGCTCCTCTACAGAGCTTCAGTCAAGTATTCAATAATTCACTTTAAAAGCAGATTAACCCAAACCAATAAACCTTTTCAATTATTTCTGGTTTCATGTCTTTCTCTCAAATTGTTTCCTGCTTTAATTCTGTTCCTGTTTTCAGTTCTTTTGAGTGTGTCCGTCCTTTCCTCAAGAAGGCAACTCACACACTTACTTGCTCTCTACAACTTCTTGAAAGAAGGCTGGAGTGAGGAGGGTATTTGTTTTCTCCTCCCAAGTAACCAGTGGTGGGGCAAGAGGAAATGGCCTCAAGTGGCGCCAAGGGAGGTTTAGATTGGATATCAGGATCCATTTCTTTACTGCAAGTGTGGTCAGGTATTGGAACAGGCTGCCAAGGGAAGTGGTGGAGCTGTGTCCCTGCTTGTGAGTGCTGGACTAACCAACAACATCAGATCAGCAAACAGGTACCGTTGGGTTGCCTTTTTCCCATCTGAATTGACAGTGATTTACTCTGTGCTCTTACTTAAGCCTCCCAATAGTCCAAATTTTACTGTCTCTCCAATAAATTGAGGAAACTGATTTCCCATTTCCCAGCAGTATTTGGGCAATTAATTGTAAAAGCACTTTGTAAGTGCAAGAGCATTTATCTCAGTCAAGCTCATGTCTGCCAGAACTTGAAAGTATCGAGATTCCAGTTTACTGCAGCAATTAGCCCCTGACATCACCAGCAAATATTTAATGACTGTCCTTGGTGCCAGGTTCAGAGAGCTGCATCCTGCAGTCCCTGGATCTGAAGGAGGTGACCACGTTGCTCTGTTTCTCTCTGTTTCTTTTACACATCCGTGGAGAGCACTTGGGGCTCTGTTGGGAACCACAACGTTTCCTCTTCCTTAGAAGTTTGGTACTGCATACCTGTGCATTTGCATGGGGTTGTCCTGGGGTTAAACATGGCTGAAGATTAAGGTTTGATGACAGACAAGCCCTGCTGCAGCTGAGCAAAGACTTTTGACAGAGGTAATCCTGCCTCTGTGTGGCTCCATGAGATGATCCAAACCCTTAGGAGTGCCTGGCTACATCTTACACAGTGATTCTTGGGAGGGATGTGCAGAAAATAGTCTGAGTCTACCAGCAGGTTCTTAAATTTCAAATACTTTCAGCACCCTTGTGACAAAAACCAGAAGCAGTGGGGAAGGAGAGAATGTTTACTGCCCTCCTGTTTAATAAACTGAGGGAGGGTACCATAGGAGTAGCAGAACACTGGAACAGATTGCCCAGAGAGGTGGTTGAGGCCCCATCCCTGGAGATATTCAAGGTGAGGCTCAACAGGACTCTGGGCAACCTGACCTAGTGGAGGATGCCCCTGCTGACTGCAGAGAGGGTTGGACTAGGTGACCTTTAGAGATCTCTTCCAGCCCAAACCATTCCATGATTCTATGAAACCAGACACTCCCAGACATTGCACAAGTTATTCAGCACAAATTAAGCCTCCACATATATGCTGAATGAACTTGTAGTAAAGAAGGGTGAGGATTTCTTTTCTGTTTATTAGGATCTTTAACTTTCCTCAAGTACTCTTAAAATCTATATGCAAAAGGCTTTGTCCCTACAGCTGAAACAGGGCAAAGTGCTCTGCTTTCCCCTTTAAGAGGTGATCTTCCCATCACAAAATATTCCCTGAGACACTTCCACCATCAGCAGGGGGCTGCCAGGAAGGCAGTTGACAGCAGGTGGAAGTGCTGATTAAGAAATTGATGTTCAGCCTTGCATTTCCTTCTTTGGAGCTCTAAACCCCTCCTGTTGTGCCATGAGCCCTGTGCACCCAGCTGCATCCAGCAACAAGCACCCACACGCCCCAGCTCCTACACCCCAGCTCCTACACCCCAGCCCATGGGGATTTTTCATAGAACGGTAGCATTGTTTAGGTTGGAAAAGACCTCTGGCATCAGCCAGTCCAGCTGCTGACCCAACACCATGGCTGTTAAACCATGTCCTGAAGTGCCATATCTACACTTCTTCTGAACACCTCCAGCCGTGGTAACTCCACCACCTCCCTGGGCAGCCTGGTCCAACTCCTGACCATTCTTGCAGCAAAAGAAATCTTTCCTACTATCCAATCTAAACCTCCCCTGGTGCAATTTGAGGCCATTTCCTTGGTGATTAAGCCTTTAAATGGTTCTGGTGCCACTTAATAAAACAAGGGAAAGTGTTTTGTAGCTGAGGAATATTTGTGGAATGGAAAACAGAAGGTGTTTCTTAGCCCAGCCTATCCCAGTCCACCAGATCATTGAGATGCGGTGGGAAAGCAAACATGGAGGAAAGCCCAAGCACAGCCAGTCTGAGGGTGAGCTGAGCTGCCTGAGAAGTGCTTTGTGCAAATTGGGTATAAATCACAGCAAGTGGTGCAAGGGGCACCACCTAACCTAGGCACTCAGGCATGACTATGGAGTAAATGAAAGCAGTTTGCTGACTGCTGGCATAAAGGGTGGAATGGCTTGTTCCTTTGAACCCTGGGGAGGGAAAGGTAACTAATCCTTTGAGGGAAATAAAGGGTAAATAAACCTCCACTGCTCCTTTCCCCGTATTTAATTTGGGAAATGCCCTCGAGGTGTCTGGACTCTAAAGGAAATGGATGTGTCTGTCACTATTTGTGTTTCTCAGAAATTCAAATTGTCTCCAAAGATTCACTCCTGGGGAAATTGGTTGCCAACTGGTGCCCTGCAGGTCTTTCATGGGCAGGAGTGTAGCCAGTGGGCAGGTTTGATGGCAGCCAGATTGCTGCACATTCCCACTGGCACTGCTGGGGAACTGGCCAGGAGAGCCAGCATAGGGCAGAGCACTGGGAGAGGGGACAGGCTGTGGGATGGAACCTTTCATCCCGAAGGAGAACCAATATTTGTATCTGCTCATCAGCGGCTCTGTGAAACAGACAGGTGGTCTCCAGCAGTTCCTCCAACAGCCCCCCCAAAGCAAGAACCACTCTTACTCATTGGCCCCAGCAGCAGCCTGGGCAGGGATGAGATCTCTCATAGGGACAGCACAGCCAGTACCAAGGGCACCACTGCTGGCCCTGGCCCCAGCAGAGGCCATGGAAGAGGTTGTGTTTCCTAGTTTTTGTTCAGACCTCCAGCTTCCAGTGGTGAACTATATCTTATGTGGCATTTGTGCCACTGCAGCCTCCGCATCATCCTGGCTGCCAGTTTCTCAGTTCTTCCTAAGGGAGGGTTTCCCAAAGAGGCTTTGGAGACTGCAGCTGAGGTAGCTGGAGGTTCTCTTTCCATTCCTTCCAGTCACACACACCAAGGCTCAAGCATGATCATTATTCTTTTGGCCTGAGCAAAGCTGCAGTTGTCCTGAGTGCCTGCAGAGCTGATCCTTAACCAGCTGAGCTGCCGGATGCTTTCATTTTCTGTTTCTCTCCTTTATCTCCAGCTTGCTCCAACAAATTCTTTCCCGGTGACAAAAGCATGATGGATTTCCCTACACTGGACAGGTTTAAAACTCAGCTTGACAGGGTGCTGGGCCTGCTCATTTCAACTCTACCATCACCTATAAAGGTTGGAATAAATGATCCTTGGGGTCCCTTCTAACCTGGCATTCTGTGATACTTTGACACATGGCATCTGTGTCTTAGCAAAAGGCCCTGGGCTCTAATAACAGTGGAAAAGGTGAACTGTGAGAAAATAAATAGAGGTGATAGAGATATTATATAGATAGAGAGGATAGAGATTATATAGATATTATATATATAGATGATATAGACATAGATGATACAGATATATAGAGAAATACCAATTCTATGTCCTGATCTACACCTAAAGGTGCCAGCTTATGACTCCTGCCAAGCACCCTGGATCCATGTCTGCCTGGTGTGGGTGGGACAAGACAGCTGAGGTGCTCAGCTGCAACAGGAGAGCTGGCATCTGGGATCAGTCCCTTGCTTGCCTTTAGGCAATGCAGTGGCAGCCAGACTGTGAGACATTCTGACTCAGTGATTTGCTACTTGTGCAGAAGCTGGGCTGAGAAAACTGAGCTGTGTGATGTAGATGGCAATGAAATTGGTCTAGTTTGCCCTGTCAGGAGCAGGACCTGTGTATAATGTTTAGCACAGATATTAGGTGGCATACCTAAGAGATTTTTTTGAGTGCTGAGATTCTTGAAGACTGATAAGAAGCCAGAACAGCCTACCTTATTCTTTTGATTGGTCTTGAACCCCACACCTGAGGCACTGACTTGAAGATTGGCATTATTTTATCTTATTTTATTTTTAAGCCTGTGCTTTGACTCCTGGATAGACTTAGCAGTGGGGAATGAGTCATGCACACAGCTCCACACACAATGTGCACATGCACTGCTGGCTCCAGCTGTACAGTTAGTCTGGAGCCCAGAAAAGGAAGAGCAGAGAAGCAGCCTGGGTCTTTGCTGAGGGGGCAGACATTGGGTGTAAGCAGAGAGCCACACTTGAATGAGGAGCAGTCAGCCTGGGCAGTCAACGTCCACAGCTCCATCCCTTCACCTGGGCATTGTGAGAAGTCAGTAAAAGGCTTTTAACCAGTCCTGAATTGCAGAGAGTGGAATGTGCCTGGGCAGGGCTGAGTGAGCTCTTGCAGCTCCAGGGCACACACAAAGTGAAGGTACCTGGGAAGATTGTGAGGTTCTTGTGACAAGACTGTGACAAGTTGGACTCTTCTCCCTAGTGACAACTGCTAGGACCAGAGGAAACAGCCTCAAGTTGCACCAGTAGAGGTTCAGGTGGGACATTAGAAGAAAATTCCTCACTGAAAGGCTTCTCAAACCTTGGCACAGGCTGCCCAGAGAGGTGGTTGAATCCCCGTCCCTGGAGGGGTTTAAAAGAGACAGAGATGTGGTGCTGAGGGACATGGTTTAGCCCCAGACTTAGCAGAGTTAGAGAATGGTTGGATCTGATGATTTTAAAGGTATTTTCCAATGAACAATGATTCTCTGAAATCCCTGTTCCAAATTCTAGCCTGAATCACCAGTGTGAGAAGGATGAGAAAGAGAAGTGGAACTTGGTGGAGTTTCAGCACTGGTGTGGTTTATTACCTTATAAGTATCTCAGTGGTTTCACACAGAGTTTACATTAAAGATTTTTAGTAGAAATTTCAGGGAACAAATCTGCTTTAGGGAAGTAAACACCCAGGCTGGAACCCATGGCATGGCACTCTCTCTCTGACTAAGGCACTATCTGGTCTGTGATGAGTATCTCTATTAGTTATGAATGTGCCCAATGCACATCTCCAAAATGAAGGTGTTTCATTAAAAATAATCACTACAGTCCTAGAAACCATGTAGGAAAAGTCTCTCTAAAGCAGGGAAGTCATCTCCAGAGGAAAGCTGCAGGACCTGGGCTGGTGAAGCTTCATTGCTGACTGGGATCACTACTGAAGCATTGCAACTTCAACCAGTTGGATTCCACGTACAGGCTAAGCGACTGTTCATAAGGAGAACTCCAGTTGAAATGCTTCATTTCTTAAACCAGATGTGTACTTTTAATCTCTCACCTCCTTTCTTCACAGAAAACAAAACAAAACCAAACCAAAACCCAACCAACTTCAGTGTAAATCAGTTGTGCTGCAGCTTGTAAAGAAAAAAAATGTGTTTGTTCAGGAAGTTGAGCTAGCTGAATAACTTTTGTGATAGCCAGTACAGTGCAATACTGAATCCTGAGTGACTCCCTGAGTGGTTTTCTTGTGTTGTCATAGAATCATAAAGTGTCAGGGGCTGGAAGTGACCTCAAAAGATCATCTGGTCCAGCCCCCCTGCCAGAGCAGGATCACCTAGAGAACAACAACAAAGTATTTTCCTCTCAAGTATTTTTAGGTCAGTTAATGACATAAATAAGACCTCAGCCTCTTTTGGAGCCATGGAATCTGCACACCTCAGAAAAGTGAGTTGTTCATACTGGGAGATTCAGTTTTAAGTTGTGCTCTTCACTGATTACTGAGTGAATAAGCAGAAGCTGAAGGGGTTTGGTTTTTTACCCCTAGAAGTTTGACATTTCAGGATGTACCCTGTGGAATTTGTATCTGGCACAATGCACTGTGCATTAAGCTCTCCTCTGCTGGAAGCACAGCTAAGTATTTATGCCATTTCATCTAATATATGTTTTAAAAGCAAACACACAAAGGATCTCTGCAGTCACAGATCTGGTAGTTTCCGTCTGAAACGATGAAATGCTCCCTCTTTATTTGAGTGTTTTAACCAGGCCTGAATTTATGAACAGATTCATTTGTGTCTTCTTAACTCCATGTAAATCTATGTGCATATCTTAATTGAAGGCACATTTGGAGGATTATTTGCATGCAAGCTGCTGATGAAGATGTGTCAAAATAGGAAAGTTATTTTAAGACAGCTATAGTAGGGTATCTTCCTATCCAGGATGTTTGTTAGCTCTGACAAATCTTTGTTAATTTTGTCTGGCTCTTTTCATGAATCTTTGAGCTCCAACAAAAGCTAACAAAACCAGCTCTGAATGCTTTAAATATAACTACATTTCAGAGAATATTAATCAGGGAAGGAGTGGATGTGTAATGTCGGTGCAGAAGCACACTCAGTTGTGGCTCTGTGCCCTGCAGTGGCATTCAGAGGAAGGTTGGGTCCTTCATCACATCTCCATACCTTTGAATTACTCTTGCCCAGCGTTAGGGTAAATTGCACAACAAATGTTATGATCATCAGCATCCATTCCAGGGAATCAAAGTAGCTGCTGACCTTTAAATGTGAACATATTAAGGTAACAGTCTGCCAGCCATCTGGTGTGACCTGACATTTCTGTTACTGTCTCTTGCAGCCCTCCTCTGAAACGCTGCAAGTGTGATCATCTGTGCCCATGCTGACTGACATCTGCAGAGGGTCCTCAGGGAAGTACACTTCACTTCCTCTGGCCCATCTCCTATTTCCCATGCCTACTCTTTTCTCCAAATCCCACTGAATTGCAGCCCTCCTTGTCAAGGGTATTAAGGGAGATGCCAAAGCCAACAGTCCCTCTTCCTCAGCTGATGTGCCTGGTCAGAAATGGTTCCAGGTGATGGAGATCTCAGTTCCAGGATGCAGCTGCTGTTCTTCCTGCTTGCAGATCCAGCCTGTAGCAAGGTTGAGCTACCTTGGTGTTGACCCCACCTATAATACTATCTGAATTCCCTCAAGTGCAGACAGTTCCATTCTCTTCCACTCCTGCAGTAGATCAGAATGGAGGTTGTCTGGTGAGACCACACATCCATGTTCCCAGCCCCCTTCAATGCTGGCACAGCCTCTAAACCTGTTTGATATCCATGCCTGGACATGAGGCTCTTTAGCTGGTGTGCAAGTCACCTTCTCTTTATCCACAGTGTGATGTTTGCTAGTAAGCAGATGCACCTCTCACAGAGTCAGCACAGGAGCACTTCCACAATCACTGATCCCTTGTGTATCAGCACAGGCTCTCAGTCTGCCTTGTATCTACTCCTGGGGCACAGGTAGGCTCCCTTACCTCAACCACTGGGTCAGACTGAGTCCTCCAGATGTGGAAATGTTCCCCCCAACTCACCAGCTAGTCCAACCTGAAGTTTGCCAGTGAGTTTTCATCTATGCAGGAAGGATTAAGTCACTGAAGAACTATAAACACCCCCAGGTCTCTCTGCTTGCCAGCACTTAGACCTCTTACAGACCCACATACAATCTGGTCCATCCAGTTGCTGACACCCAGACCTACAGGGCTGTTCTCAATTGCTGGCACTTGGACCTTTCAGCGCACATACAATACACAACCCATTCCCTCCAGGCTGGTGTTTAGGACTGCAGCCCTATGGCCCTCCATTAACTGGCACACAGACCCTTGCACTCCAGTCCCTCCCTGTGATAGTGCCCAGACCCATGAGCCCTAAGCCCTGTGGACTCCTCTGGCCAATTACACACAGATCTCTTTTGCAGGGTGCTCTCTCCAATTGCTGACACCATTTTCCTACACTAGTTCCTCTCTGATCCACCATCATCATTCCCACTTCCTTTGGACCCTTCAGACTTTTGCCCTAAACATTCTGTAGTCTTTTTTACGTATCTCCACAAGTCTCTCCTGACAGCCCATATCCCAAGCAGCCTCATGTTTCCCATAATATTCATGTTAATCATGTTTCCTACCAGTTAAACATTGATGTTGGAGTTGACATTCTTGAAGGCTCTGCCTGAGTAATTCCTTTAATGGACCATCAATCAGCAGCTGAAGCATTCAGAGTCCTCATTACGGTCTCTGGTGTGACTTTCTCATTAATGTTTGTGTGCCTGTGTGGTTAATTCATCACTTTCTTCATTATCTGTTATTTCTTTTATAGTGAGTAGATCACTATCAAATAACCTAACGAACCAGAGGCTCCCACATCCCATGCCCCCTCACTCTACTGAGTGGCAGCTGTTGCAGGACTCAGAACTGCTGATTACAGGATCCAGCTCTCTTTTATTATAGACATCTGTGTCACGAGAAGATAGCAAACCTGGACTTTGCTGTGCTGACTAGAAGTCAGGATGCAGTTCAATGTGCATTCTTCATGTTCAGGTAGACTTAAAGGACAGGGCAAGCAAGTCACACAAAAGTCTTTCCTTTATCTCTGTTGCACACACAACACTGTCAGGCACTTCACTGACATTAGCACTTTAGTACTTTATCCAGATGAGGAATGATTTGCCAGACTTTACAAACCTTTATCACGATGTTTGAGATAAAAATAATAGAAAGAACTATGATGCAGGTGTGGTTTTCCAGTGATGTTCTTCTTGTGTCTTTGGTGCATGCTTGAACTGTCTTCAGAAGGATGTTTTATTCATCTGGGGAAAAAGAAAAAATAAACCCATGTTTTAAAAGTGTGTAGGGAAGGGAGTTGGGGATGTTTAGTGTTGGGGGGAGAAGGCTGAGAGAGGATCTATAAATATCTGAGGGGTGGGTGTCAAGGTGAAGGTGCCAAGTTCTTTTCTGTGGTGCCCAGTAATGGACAATGAAAAACATATGCATGTTGGAACACAAAGGAGGTTCCACATAAACATGAGGAGAAACATCTTTACTGTGAGGATGACAGAGCACTGGAGCAGGCTGTCCAGACAGGTTGGGGAGTTTTCTTCTCTGGAGACTTTGAAAACAATCCTGGAAGTGTTCCTGTGGTGATGCTGCCTTGGCAGGGAGGTTGGACTAGACAATCTGTAGAGGTCCCTTCCAAACCCCAACATTCTATATCATTCTATGAGTCCATGAAATATCTGTATAACAGTGTCACTTGCAGGGAAACCAAAATTCCTGATTGGAAAGTCATCAAGTAACAGTATCAAGTACCTGGCATTGCACAGAGCTGCTGCACCTCAACAAGATACCACACAAAGAATATTAGTCCAAACTTCAGAAGGGAGCTCTGCTGTCTGGGAGGCCATTGCTCTGCACATGGCTTTCAGAATTTCTCCTGTGAGACCCTCTCAGCTGTGTCAGTCTTGATATTTCCAAGCCTGTGTCTCCATTTAAATTAAGGGTCTGTGTGCTTCAGACCTTAAGAAATTTCCCATCAAAACCTGCCCAAATGTCTCTGTCCTTCACTGTGCAGCCTTCCTGAGCCAGTCATCCCACAAGTTCTAACCTGCTGTCATCTTTAAATTCTCCTTAAGTCATGACTTCCATGGCTACTTTGCTGCTTGCAATAAAATATTCCTGCTTAATAGAGAAACTGATTTTTTTTAAATTGCTTTTTATTTTGAGGTTTTGTGTTGTTTTTTACTTTACCATCACAACCAAGTGGTGTTTTGAAGGAATCTCTTTAGTCAAAACTGTAGTATTAGATGAAATAGAAGTCCACTAGGCAGAAAACACAGCTTAGTTACAAATGCTCCCAGTCACACTTCCAGGCTGCCATTGAGGCAGTAAGAGGTGGTGGAGGAGAGCAGGATTTGAATGAAGTGGGGTTTGGTGTTTGATGAATTATCTTTTTAATTCCTAAGCTGGAGTCTTCAGACTTCAAAACTGTGGCATCTCCCAATATACTTACCATAGAATTATAGGATAGTTTAGGTTGGAAGGGACCTCAAAGCTCAGCCAGTTCCAACTCTCTGCCATAAGCAGGGACACCTCCCACTAGAACAGGTCACTCAAGGACTCTTCCAACCTGGCCTTGAACACCTCCAGGGAGGTTGTGGAGCACAGAATCACAGAATGTGCTCCACAACCTCCCTGGGCAACCTGTGCCAGTGTCTCACCACCCTCACTTGAAAGAAATTCTTCCTAACATCCAGTTTCAATCTCCCCTCTGCCACTTTAAACCCACTCCTCCTCATCCTGTCATTACAAGACCTTGTCAATAGTCTCTCCCCAGCCCTCTTGTAGCCCACTTCAGATCCTGGAAGGTCACTCCAAGGTCTCCTGGAAGCCTTCTCTTCTCCAGGCTGCAGAGCCCAAACTCTCTCAGCCTGTCCTTGCAACAGAGTTGCTGCAGCCCTCTGAGTATCTTGGTGGCCTCCTCTGGACTGGCTCCAACAGTTCCATGTCCTGCTTGTGTTGGAGGCTCCAGAGCTGCACAGAGGACTCCAGGTAGGGTCTGAGTAATCACATTCTTACTGAATGTGTTTGTTTCCTTTTCAGTGTATGTACACACATGCACCTGTGATTATGTAGATGCTTGTTGAAAGAAGCAAAATACTTACGTCTTCCAGAGTCAATTTCTCCCCATGTCCTTTTCCTTTTCTGTATTTCTTTTTAAGGCATACTGCAGTTGTGATAGTGACAATAAGCATTACAACAAACACAGCTATGGTTGAAGAAACAGCTATTACAATATTTTCTTGACTTGAGCCTTTCCTTTCACACTTTTCTCCCATGTACCACCAGCTGTCACCTGCTGGGCATCTAGAAAGTAAAAGAACAAACATTGCCTTCATATTCTGATACAGTTCTGCCTTTTGTCATGCTCAGCTTTTAACAAAACCCTCCTGTCTTCTTCACTCAGTTAATTTTAAAAACCCTTTACAGGAAGGCGTTCAATAGGCTCCTAAGGCAACTGGTCCAGAACCTTTACCCTGATATTTTTTTGTCCAATCCAGCCACATTTGCCACCCTCCAAAAAAAACAAAAACAAAACAAAACAAAACCAAACAAAAAAAACCCACCCTCATCTATTTTCTCACAAATTCATTGCTTTTGTGAATTCTTATGCAATAATTTGAAGCCATGAGATAAATGAGGTGGGGACCATGGGCTGGACTCTCATGGCATTGCTGACCAGATAGCAGCTGGACCAAGACTTAGGTGCAGGGATGCCCCGTTTCCAGGACTGAGTCAGCTGAAGAGGTTCCCACCACATGCCCTATTCCCACCACATTTCCTATGCCACTTACATTGCCAGAAGAGACTTATTTTCAAATTTAGAGTTTGTGTGAACTGCCTCTGCTTTCCTCCAAAGGAGGTAAGAAAAACTAATTCACATCCTAGCAGTCATCTGATATTAGGATTGAAAACAAACTTTGAGCTTTGATTCCTTCACCTTATCCAGCATCATTATCAGCTCTGAAACATTTTGCAGTGAGCATATGAAGGTCCCAATTATCTAAGTGCAGTACTCTTGAGTGGGCACCTGCCCCTGTCTTTCTAACCCTGTTTGTTCCTAATGTTACTGCTTTCATCATTCCTTTCTAATCCCTTTATTCAGAACTATACATTCAACCCTGCAAAGGAGTCTTTTTGCAGTCCACTGGAGGATGCTGGTTGTCAGGGGGCTTCAAGTGATCCAGCTCAGACAGCTACATATCACAATCCTCCCTCCTTCCCCAGCAGAAAACTGGAGCTGAAACCAACTGCTGTCACACACTTCCCTCAGACAGAAAGCAAGCCACACAGGCACTACAGCTTCAAACCATCCAGAGGTGCCAGCAAACAAATGTTGACTTTGACACCAGCCATAATATTCAGCAAAACTTTTTTTCTGTCTTCTTGGAGTTGCTTCTTGACATTTATTCATTCCTGCCCTGCTCCCATGGGTTGCACACAAACTGGTTGTTAAAAGGTTTCTGAATGGGGACATATCATACTTAATGAGTCGTCCTGACTCTTGTCCCTCTTGGCCTTTAGATGTGTGTGCCTCACAGCATTCCCCTGGTCTGCCTGCCCTGGCACAGCATCACACAAAGTTCTCATCTTCAGCTTAGAACTTGTCTGAGAGCTGGAGCAGCACTCATCAGCCAAGTGGCCACAGAAATGAATCCACTAAATAAAAGTTGATAGGAAATCTCTTGCAGGGCAAATGATCTTCTTAGTGCTCAGCCTTCATTTCTGCTTTCAAAGGCAAACAACTGCACTTTGGTAATTCCTGGCCATAATCTGTACTGCATGATATGTCTGAATCAAATTCTGAAATGATGTCTGTGCTGCTTCCTGCCTGGGAAGCATGAAACATCTTTTCTCCTGATAGAAATGCTCTTCTGGCGCAACTGTATTTATATTTAAGTCTTCTAAAGTTTGCTGTAGGCACTTTCAGGAAGATGCACAGCTCATTTTATAACTTTGGACTAATACATCACTGAAAATGATAGTCATGCTTGAAATGCAACTTAGAAGGAAGCCAAGCAGAGCACCACAACTTGTGGCCAGGGTAGTGCTGGGCTGGTGGTTGGACTTGATGATCTTAGAGGTCTTGTCCAACTTTAATGATTTTATGATGGTCAGATGCTGAGGTTAGGAGCTTTGCTGCCCAAGCTGATCAGAAGTTTAGTCTCATGGTAACAGCTGGAAACATTTGCCCTAATCAGCTATAATTTGATTTATACAAAGGAATAAAGATTTATTCTACTAGAAGCTTTCATTCCTCATCCTCTTATCTGGGAGTGAATAAAGGCAGTCACCTGCACACTGGCGCTCTGTCTACAACAACGCAGACACCATCATTTTCACAAGGGTTTTCTGGACAGATATCTGGGCCATCCACCTCTGGCTTACTGGTCTGGGTAACAAAGGCTGTGGTGGTGGCGCTGAGCGTGGTGATGGTGCTGGTAGTCTTGATGGTAGCAGTGCTAGGCTCAGTGGTGGTGGTAGTGGGATTGGTGGCGGTGGTAGGGGGATTGATGGTGGCACTGGATGTGTTTGTAACAACAGTTGGTGAAGCACTGGGCTGAGTTGATAGCAGATGTGATATATCTGCACAAGAAAAAACACAAACATTAGATCTTTACTTCATTTTCCCCCCTCTCATTCTAATGATAAATTCTAACAGCAGAGAGCAAAGAGGCTGTCCAGGTATAACAGATAAACAGGTGGGAGTTTTTTACTTTAAGGAGCAGGGTTTATTTTGGAAGTGTCCTCCAGATTCTTTCAAACCCAGACAGTTTTATTCAAAGTACTCTAAGTAATTAGCACAAAATTAGCATTGTTTTACCCACCTTAGCATTGTTTTATACTCCTTTACATATATAAAGGAATTATACAGTGCAGGTACCTATCCATAACTTTATTCAGATGTATGTTTTGTCTTTGGATACAAGTGTAGCTCCTGAACTGCTCCTGTGCAAAGCACTTCATGTGCAGAGCTCTAGTGATACAATAAATCTGTGACATTCCCTGTTTCATAGAATCAGTCAGGGTTGGAAGGGGCCACAAGGATCACCCAGTTCCAACCACCCTGCCATGGGACACCTCACACTAGATTAGGCTGCCCAGAGCCTCATCCAGCCTGGCCTTAAACACCTTCAGGGATGAGGCTTCTACCATCTCCCTGGGCAACCCATTCCAGGGTCTCATCACCCTCATGCTGAAGAACTTCTTCCTAACATCCAGTCTGAATCTCCCCATTTCCAGCTTTTTTCCATTCCCCCCAGTCCTATCACTACCTGACAACCTAAAAAGTCCCTCCCCAGCTTTCTTGCAGCCTCCTTAAGATACTGAAAGGTCACATTAAGGTCACCTCAGAGCCATCTCTCCAGACTGAACAGCTCCAACTCCCTCAGTCTGTCCTCACAGCAGAGCAGCTCCAGCCCTCTGCTCATCCTCGTGGCCCTTCTCTGGACACCTTCCAGCAACTCCACATCCCTCTTGTCCCAGGGGCTCCAGAACTGGATGTAGCACTCCAGGTGGGGTCTCACCAGTGCAAACCAGAGGAGTAGGTTCACTTCCCTTGCCCTGCTGTCCACACTGCTCTCTGGTTGCCAGAGCACACTGTTTATTGTGTTGTACAGCACAGCAGCCATGGCTACCTACCTTCCATTGTCAAGAGAATATAAATACTGTCATCTTTAATAAAGTCACGGCTTCTAAGTCTCTGGTGGGTTAAAAATGCACTGGTTCCTTTTCCTGGACCTCTCATGAAAGTAGTTCCATTGGGGAAAGTTGCTGTGGATCCCACTTCATCTGGCCTACCCCAAAAATACTTTGATGAGGCATCTGGAAAAAAAAAAATTTAAAAAAAAATAAAAATCAGTGCATATGATCATGGGACCACTCTGGATTTCCTTCTCAATAGTGTTCCTTCCTTCTAAGATAACCTCTGCTGCAAAGTGCTTCTGAGGCCTCTCTCAGCAACCAAGACAGATTTACCTGCTCCTGCTTAGCTGCTTGTGGATAGCATGAAAACAAGGAATTCCCTGAAGCTCAGGGAACAGGAGCTATGCTGAACCTGCCTACAATACTGGCAGATTTTTTGCCTGGGAGTCCACGCTAATGAGATGCACAAGACAAAGGAGGTCTTCAAGCATTTGGTTTAGCCTGAGGTGTTGAGAAAGAATCTGCTAGAGATGGTATAATTGGAGAGACAGTTGAAAACCTGTTGGTTTATACTTTTGGTTCTGTTGAAGTGGGCAAGAAGATGAGCAGCACAGTCTTTCTTCTGTGAAAGACATTAACACAGTGCTTCTCCAGAAAGAGCCACTCTTGATGGGCATGTAGGGCAAGCTGAATGGTCACAGGCCACTGATGACTCCTCCATCAAACTCTGTTCTTCATCTCCAAGCTGAGCCTGACTGGTTATGAAAGTACCTGACAGAGGGAGAAGAAATTACCTGCTTCAGCGTCTCTGCTGGTTAGGGAAAGGAGTTACAAGGTTCCTCCTGGGAATCTGGGGTGATTAGCAATAGATGAGCAAACAAGGGAGAAGGAGCAGGGTGCAAACAGGCTGCAAGTCCACAGGGTCAGGGAAGGAGAAGGGCTGAGCCCTGTGGCCATAGCAGCAGAGAGCACAGGGAGAACATAAGCCATCCATGGAGCACCTCTCATCTACAGGGAGGACATTTAGTCTTTCCAGATGAGCTGCTTTGCTTTTTTTTTTTTTTTTTTTTTTTT
>VWZE01002870.1:1167352-1208610 GCA_013396675.1 Eubucco bourcierii
TTCTGTCCTGTAGAGACAGGGCCACAGGAAAAAAAAAAAAAGAGTGTAACTCTTAAAATTTTTAAACCAATACTGGGAATTAGACTTTGTTGTGCCTTCTTCCTTCACATCCATTGTTTGAAGGCTGGTGGGGAGGAGTTTGTTTTGGCAGTGCACCCTTGCAGTGCTGGAGAAAGTATTTTTTGTCTCAAGTCCAACCTTTATCCAATGATGAACTGGGGGGATGACACAGGGGTGTGTTTCTTTAGTATCTCTTTCTATAGAGATTCCTATCATATCTTAGAGCTACATCTTCAGCTCCTTTCCAAGTCACTGTGGACAATTCCTCCTTATCTTCTCACACCTTGAATGAGTACAGATTATGTAACATGAATCAGTACTTTGTCCATGTGGAGATTTGTGCTGACACCACTGCACCTTTTACCTGGAGGGTGGGGAATTGGTTAACAGCTGCTTTTTTATCTGCTCTGAACTGAGTGTCTTGCTAATTTGTTGTTCTGCTTTTCAAGGCTCCTGTGAAACTGCACTTCTCATAAAGCAGACATTAATGAATCTTCATGGAGCACATGAGAGAAATTTTAGGAGTGGATCATAGAATCATAGAATGGTAAGGTTGGAAAGGACCTCAAAGCTCAGCCAGTTCCAAAGCCCCTGCCATAGGTAGGGACACCTCCCACTAGCACAGGACACTCAAGGACTCTTCCAACCTGGCCTTGAACACCTCCTGGGAGGGAGCAGACACAACCTCCACGGGTAACCTGTGCCAGTGTCTCACCACCCTCACTGCAAACAACTTCCTCCTAACATCCAGTCTAAATCTCCTCTCTGCCAGTTCAAACCCATTGCCCCTTGTCCTGGCATTGCAAGACCTTGTCAATAGTCCCNAGAGAGCAGAGCAAAGGGGCACAATCCTTTCCCTTGCCCTGCTGCCCACACTGCTCTTGCTGCAGCCCAGCACACAGTTGCTGTCTGGGCTGCACTCACACTGCAGGCTCATGTTGAGCTTTTCATCACCCCAGACCCCCAGGGCCTTTTCTTCATGGCTGCTCTCAGCCATTCACCACCCAGCCTGGATTTTTGCTTGCCTACCCAGGTGCAGGACCTTGCATTTCGCCTTGTTGATATCATGAGGTTGGCCTGGGCACACCTCTCCAACCTGTCCAGGTCCCTCTGGATGGATCCCTGCCCTCTAGCAAGTCGATCATCCAGCTGTTTCTCACACAAATGAGCTCTGAGACCCAAGGTCCCAGCTTGACCTACCTGTATGTCCACTTTTTTTCTTGTCTGTGGGTTAGTTTAGTGTTGCTGCAAACAAATGAAACATTCAGGGAGCTAAACAAACTGCACAAGGAGAGAATTTGCCTCCTAATCTTTTGGGTATGTAGAAATGTACTGAGTAGCACCTCTGATTTTAACTAACCTAATTCCTGGGGGTCTGTTGTTATGCTCCTTTGGTTTGACATCCGCTGACGAATATCAGGATGCTGGTCCAGCAGAACCATGGTACCTTGTTGCCACGCACAGGGCCATTGCAGATGATCATCATTTGCTCCAGAAATCAAGTGCCAATAGATTGCCAAATTAAATGGGCTGTCAGTGGTGCCATTTACATACAAGTTGACCTGAAAGGCATATCCTTCACTAGAATAAAAAGGGGGACTGTATATGTTTCCCTCTGGCCCTGCAGGGCTGGTGTTGAGGAGGTGTGTGAAATTTCTGATGTGCCAGACGTGCTGAGGACAGTGAGTTTCAGACAAGTTGATGTCATCAATAGAGAGGCCTCCACTTGATAAGCCACTTCCTTTCACCCCTTGGAACACAACTCGAAATTTGCTTGTGACATTCAAAGAAACATGATGGAGCTGCCAGTAATTTGCAGGTGAGCCTGAAAAACAAAGGCAAGGATTTCTCAGTGAGCAGGACAGCCAAACACTGCACAGGTCTACAGAGCCTACACCAGCACTGTGCAAGAACAACTCCATTCCACTGGCATGGACACCTTGGGATATTTATCCTGTAGGTGTTACTTTTTCAGTGCAGGATCATATTTTCTCCAATTCCTCAACAGATTTAATGTGTAACAACTCTTAGAGTGAAAGAAAGGAAACAAAAGCACAATACAATGGATGTCAGATACCAGTCTTCAGTTCTTGTCACTTCTCAGTACCATTATAATTAGTAGAGGAAAAAAATCAACCCAGAAATAAGACCAAAAGCCCCCCACTGCTTTCCGTTACATTGCCTTCTGCATCAGCTAAAGGTTTTAGAGCTGCACAGATTATATGCAAGACTGAGGCTTCTGATTCACATCCAATGAACAGGTCTACAGTGATGTAAAATGTCCCTCCAGCAGCCCTCTCTGCTCCTGGATGATGACAGCCACAGCCGCCACAGACTGGCTTTGGGGCTTGTCCCTTAACCTCTTGAGCATGGTGGTTCAGTATATACCTATGACCAGCTCCTCCAGGGTGTCTGGCTGTGGTGTCACTGTCTCCTCTAGTTTGTTGGCTGTGTTGGTGAGGGTAACTTCTTGCATGAGAGAAGTGAATCAGCTTGTGGGGAAAAAAATTGATCCTAAACCATTCCTGAAAGCTCTACCAGAGAGCATCAAAATAGGATGCCCTTTTGGACACACAAAAGGAAACGATGGCCTTGGTAAAGCAGGAATTGGAGATTGGACCTCATACACAGGATAGAACATTTGTGAAGAAGGCTGAAGTGTGGAGAAATTCATTTTGGCTTCAAAGTAGGGTTGGGAATAGTCTGAAGGTCTCAGACTACTCAGAAATTAATAGGCACACGTGTTAAGGATTGCTGATGGTACACAGGGATGATGAAAGCATCAGGGTAAAGAAATGAGTGTGGAAAACAAAAAGGCATGAGCTGAGACTAAAGAGACAAAAAAAGGCAGAAGAAGTGGACAGCTGAGACTAAAGGGACAAAAAGAGGCAGAAGAAGTGGACTTGGTGTCCATTTTGCAAGAGAACTTGCTCAAACCCTTATGTAACCAGAAGACTTGAACTAGTTGCAGCTGTAAGGGAGACCAAGTAGCAGTTAAATATTTGAGAAAATAATTTAGTCATGAGGTGAATTTGGCGATTCCAGCTGAAGGAGTTCTTGTCCATTAACTGACCTCAGCTGCTCATTTTGTTGGTCATAGGCTCCCAAAACCACAAGAACTAAATAGAATAGAATAGAATAGAATAGAATAGTAAGGTTGGAAGGGACCTCAAGGATCATCTAGTTCCAACCCCCTGCCATAGGCAGGGACACCTCCCACTAGTACAGGTTACTCAAGGCCTCATCCAATCTGGCCTTGAACACATCCAGGGAGGGAGCATCCACAACCTCCCTGGGCAACCTGTTCCAGTGCCTCACCACCCTTACTGTAAAGAACTTCCTCCTAACATCTAGTCTAAATCTCCCCTCTGCCAGTTTAAGCCCATTGCCCCTTGTCCTGTCATTGCAGGACCTTGTANGGCCAATGTATTTCAGTTTAGTGTTTTCAAACCTCATTTAAAAAGAAAGTTACATTTTATTTATCTTTTTTTAATTGCTACATTAGATATTTTGGGGCACTTATGCTTTCCTTTTTTTAAATTTTTTTTTTTTATTATTATTACTTTCTTGTTGTGATTTACTCTAATTACTAATTGATACCAGCAATTCAGGAATGTCATGGAATTTCATCTATTTTGGTGGGGGAAAAAAAAAAACCAACAGAAAAACCCAACCTAAAATGATAATGCAGGAGTTTGTAATCTGTGGTAATTGACCATATTGTAGGAAAACAGCTGACTGAGGATCCATCAACTATAGTTTCACCAGAAGATAATCAACATCACAAAGAGGCCAAAGATTAACACTAACAGATGAGTCACTTTGCCGCAGTATTTCACCTCCAGTACTTTGGAAAGGATATTGAGTATAGATGATATTAAAATGCAGTTTTATCCATAGAATCATAGAACGCTAAGGTTGGAAGGGACCTCAAAGCTCAGCCAGTTCCAACCCATAGGCAGGGACACCTCCCACTAGNAACTCTCTCAGCCTGTCCCCACAGCAGAGCTGCTGCAGCCCTCTGAGCATCTTGGTGGCCTCCTCTGGACTTGCTCCAACACTTCCATGTCCTTCTTGTGTTGGGGGCTCCAGAACTGCACACAGGACTCCAAGTAGGGTCTGAGGAGAGCAGAGCAAAGGGGGAGAATCCCCTCCCTTGCCCTGCTGCCCACACTGCTCTTGCTGCACTCACACTGCAGGCTCATGTTGAGCTTTTCATCACCCCAGACCCCCAGGTCCTTTTCTTCATGGCTGCTCTCAGCCATTCCCCACCGAGCCTGGAGTTCTGCTTCCTTACCTTTTATCTCTTCAATGAGTCTCAAAGTGCCATTTGGATGGGCTGAAGTGTATTCCCTGACCCAGACAGACAGGCGGTCGCTGTCGTGACCGCTGTTGTAGAAATAGAACTGCAAGCACTGGAAGCCCCTCTTGGGGTACAGAATGCGGCTCTCCAGGGCTGCTGTGCTTCCCACTGCCCCAGCACTGGTGCTGAAATGCATGAAGTAGCCAGAATCTGTCAAAAGCCAATGAGAAATGAATGACAGTGAGACAAAAAGGGGTTTTCCTGGTGCACCTGTATGAACACTGTGATGTAATGAAGCTAAAAGATGTGGCTGAGTCAGGGTGAAGTTATGACAGATCCTCTACACATCTTCAGACTGAGGACTGTCACCTGTTTACATTCTCCAGTGGCAGAAGCATTCTCCTTGTATCCTTTTCCCCTCATTTGCCTGTCCCTAGCAATTTGTACCCGAAAGCACTGGCTTTTACTCTTTACCCAGCGCCAGTAACTCACACTTGACTCTCTCTGGAGGACTGATTTCAGCTCCTGAGCCCATGAAGTTTTCTCTGACAGGCTCAGAAACAACTGGCTGCACTCTCAATTAATTATTCTCCTGATAATATACATTCATTTCTAAATCCCAACCCTTTCCAAAAACTTATAAAGCAATTATTCAGAAAATCAGCAGCCCTTCTGGTGTGCCTGAACCACAGGTTAGACTATTCTATAAAGCTCTCATGTCAGGATGTGACACTAAGACTAGGAAACAGCTCAAAAGAGCTAAAGACATTCAATCTTCTCAAACAGGCAGAAAATCTAACAGATCACATTTTGTCCCCAGGTATGTAGATTGGCATTGCTTGGTTGAAAAATAAACTGCAATTTGTCAACATATAAGCAGTGAACAAGGCCACGATCGAAGTCAACTCGCATTCCTCTGCAGAAAATACCTCCCAGTGAGATAAGGAAAGGTTGTGAGTTTGGTGTTTGTTTGGGTTTTTTTTCCATACCTTCACATTCCCCCATATTGGTGTGATCAGTAGTTGGCCCAGCAGGAACCTGAGACAAACGCTGCCAGTCACTGTTATCATCTGAACTTTGAATCATGCCACACACATTTTCAAGTTCAAAACTGCACATGTCCATGAAACTGAGGGAGGAGGCTGGAATATTTAAAACAAAAACAAAACCAACCAAACAAAAAACAACCCAAACAAGATTTGAGCCTCTATTATACAACACACATTTTAATCCTGAGTGTCTAAAGCCAGCAGCAGAGAAAGACTGAATGCAAGCACCAAATAATCAGTGGCTTCAAATGCTGTTAACATTCATAGTGTAATGGGTAGGAATTCAAAGTGTCTGACCAGTGACACTGACATTAATAAGATGTCTTCAGGACCACTCAGGGCACTTAACAAGCACAGGAGTGTGCCAGCTAATTATCATATCATAGAGTCACAGAGTGGTGTGGGTTGGATGGGACCTCTGGAGATCACCTAGCCCAACCTCCCTGCTAAAGCAGGGTCACCTAGAGCAGGCTGCACAGGAACATAGTTTGGAAAGTCTCCAGAAAAGGAGACTTAACCTCTCTGGGCAGCCTGCTCCCATACTCCATCACCCTCAGTGTAAATCCTCATCCTCAAATGAAACCATCTGGGTTCTAATCTGTGCCTGTTGCCCCTTATCCTATCACTGGGAACCACTAAAAAGAGCCTAGCTCTATCCTCTTACCTCCACCCTTTAGATACATCTTATAAAAGGAACACTACTACCAGCCCCAATCCACCAATCTTCACACAGGCAAAAGGTCCTGAGACCTCCCATTCCTTCCTCTGCTTTACTGGGCCAGTCTAAGCATGGCCAGAGATTCTGATAAAAATTCACCCCTGTGTCACCTGGAGTGCTTGTTTTGAGAGTTATTTCACTGCAATAAGCAAATTTTGTTTTCCAAAAGGGTGAATTGAAAAAAACCCCAAAAACAAAACAAGAAAACCCCAACAAAGCCAACATTTGGGGCCAATGAATATCTCACCTCACAGAAAAATTTAAGAAGGAATTAATGGGAACAGAAGTGAAGGTTTTAAATAGCTACCCAAGGGATGAACAAAACTCAGCTGCTGAGTGAAGCTGTTTTTTAAGTAAAGGTCAGATAAAATTGCACAGAAAACTGCTACACAGCAGTGTACCTGCAGGAGAGCTGTGATATTTCCAGCTGCACCATTATTTCTGGTGGGTTTAACCCAATTCACTTCTCCAAACACGTTAGCATCTCTTTCACTTGCACCTGGGTGAGTTCAGCATCACCCTCATTGATGCCAGAAGCAAACAAACCAACAAAAAAGTTAAAATGCAAAGAAAGGGAGCCACTTACAGCAGTTGTACAGCCTGTTCAGCTTCTGGAGGTCATAATCACTGAAGTCCATCCGCTGGCCTATGACATCCATGAAGTCTGGGATCTTGGTGACAATGGTGGGCTCAGTGCCGTTCTTGAAGGCATTTTTGCTGTAGTGCATCACAGAAATGTAGTCATAGGGAACGTTCAGGAAGTCTGATGTGGAGTCATTGTATTTTGCAAAATTGTGATCTCTACCTAAATGGGAAAAAAGGAGAAGAAAGATTGCTTGCTGCCCAAGAGGTTTTGGTGCTCACACTTAGAGTGACAAGGAATCCATCATGTCCTCCAGTTAGTTTTTGTTGTTGTTGTTTTACTTGCAGTTCATCTAAGACTATTTTATTTCTAGTCTAGAGTTATTTGCTTTCCTCTTTTAGCCACTGGAACATTTCTGCTGGAGGAAGGATACTTTCTACTACCACAGAATATATCTGGTTGGAAGACACCTCAAAGGTCATCCAGTCCAAGCTTCAACCTGAAGGGTCATCACTAAGCCACGTCCCTAAGTGCCAAGGGTCAGCACAAAATCACATCCCTAAGTGCCAAGGGTCAGCACTAAACCACATCCCTAAGTGCCAAGGGTCAGCACTAAACCATGTCCCTAAGTGTCAGGTCCACATGGCTCTTGAACACCCCTAGGGATGGTGACTCCACCACTGCCCTGGATAGATCATTCCAATGTCTGGGAAGCCTTTCAGTGAAGAAGTATTTCCTAATATCCAATCTGGACCTCCCCTGATGCAGTTTTGAACCATTTCCTCTAGTCCTGTCACCTGACATCAAGGAGGCTGACCTCCTCCTTCCCTACCAGAATGTTTTTTTCCCCTAAAACTACCAATAAACTTTAATGGACTTGTGGAGTATCTCCAAAAGTGGAGATACTGCTTCAGTGCTCAGGTGAATGCAATTTGCAACTGCAATGCTTCTCTGTTTCTAATCTGTCTTTGCTGTTTAGTTGCTGGTGATTTTAGCTCACAATAATCAGGTTGCCATCAGATGAGTTTTCAAAATTTAACTTTGCAGATATTTTTCTGGAATATGATCCCCCCCCCAAAAAAAAAAAAATTCCTAATTACCCAATGAAGGTAGCATCAGTAAGTGTATTCTGGTCAGTGTGAAAAAGCTGCAGCAGTTTCAAACAGCCAGCCATAGCACAATTTGGCATTAGAGAGTCAGCAAAATACAATGGGAATCAAATAACACAGTCTAAGTAATTGTCTGTAAAATACACTTGCATATGCACCAGACTATTGATCACCACTACATAAGAATGCATTAGATTTAATCATTATTTGTGGGTTTCAATCTTCTGTGAGTACCTGTTAGGAAAGCATCAAGTCTGTGTATACAACCTTTGTGATGGTTTGGGAGTTACCCACCCCCCCAAACACACAATGAAATCATCCAGACTAGACTCACTGGGCTGGAAGTTAAGGGATGAAGCTATATATATAGTTTAGCACAATATACAAGCAGATATACACACACAATATACAGTTATATACAAGTTAAAAGTAATACAGAAACACAAAATTCCCTTCAAGACAATCAGATTGCCAGGAGGCTCCCGACCCAAACTTTCCCTCCCTTCAGAAATACCCAGATCAATCCCTGTATATCTCAAGTGATAAATCTGGAGAGATCTGAGGTGAGATGTCAAAAAGACAAGAAGGAGGTTAGGGGAAATAAAGAGTTAGGTCAGATTAGAGTTAAAGAAGCAGCAACCAGAGACTGCCAGAGGGAAGGAGCAAAACAACTGAGAACTAACTGAGCAGTGTGTGGGCATTGTCTGAGCTATATTGTGACCACCTGCATTTCTCAGCAGAAGAATGAGTTACTGACCAGTCTGAATCCTGTCCCAGACGATGGACACATAATCATCCCGGTCAGACCGTGACTGCTCGTGCCAGAACCCCAGGGCATGCAGGAACTCGTGCTGGATGGTCCCAATCCTGTCACAGTTGGCTCCGATGGAAAGCTGCTGCAGCCCCCATTGGCGGTTTCCCACTGAGGACCAGCATCTAGCATTGAAATAGGAGAGAGGGCTCTGTGAGGCAGACCACCCCCATGCCACGCAGCCCCAGAACCAGTCTGTTCAGCAGGTGCATCTCTAGCTTGAGTCTTGAAGTTAGGTTTTACTCCAGACAGAGCTTTATCATTGATCTGTTCCTTACCAGATCCTTTGGTCTCACACTTAGCTTTGTTTTGATGAAGAAGCAGTTCCCCAGCTCTGGCTCTACTGTTTTTGATGGGCTCTCTTAACAGAAAAGCACTGACCTAGCTGTGACAGACGAAAACTGAGGAGGAATTCCCTGGCACTCCAGGCAACATCAAAGACTACAGACACATGATTTGGAGCAATTAAGCTACTGCAGATTAGCAGTTTTTAGCTGTAGCACAGGACGTGACTGTGAGCACACCTTGAGCCTGTCCTGATACCAGAGGAACCAGGTTCATGCATGTTCTCACCTCTCCCATGCCTTCTCTCTTTACTGTTTTGGCCTTTTGCTTTATGAAGAGCTGTGGGTGTCAGGCAAAGTTTGCCCCTGCAGAGCTCCTTTTGCCTTCTGAAAGGTGGTGCATCTGACAGAGCTTTGCAAAAAGCCACTTTCTTCCCAGCTCTCTGAGCTGCTGCACTGGAGCACTTGCTACTGATGCATGTTCACAAGGAAGAGCAAAACTGCAGCTGTGCTGGAAGTTTTTACTACAGAATAAAAAAGTTCAGTGAACTATCTGCACAAGCCAATAAAATGGCACCCCATGTCCAAAAAGGAGCAAGCACAGAGAGCTCCATTTAAATTGATATTTTGAGCAGCAAATAAATCAACATTTGCCCAGTGAGGTCCATAAAACTAACCAGGCACAAAATGTGCTGTAGGATTTGCAGTCCTATCACCCCAGAAGTGTAAAACCACAGGCACACCAAGCACTTTCATACCCTGCAACTTATTAGTGCAACTTATTCCCACTATTTCTCTTTCTCCAGGAGAGAACAGGCTTCTTTGGCTATTGATTAATCATTCAAATCACAGCATGAGAGCTGGGAAGGAGCACATATGGCATCCATAATTCCACAGGCTTCTGCTGATCATGTCCCCATATCGATTGTGCAGCTCTGCCTTTTTCAGTGTTCTGCAGAAGTCAGAGAAGTCTGTTGCAGTTCTGGGGACACCTCATACCAAAGCAGCTGTCTCTGGAGTCACAGCTGGTGCACACCAGGCAGTGAAGGTGACACCCAGCTAGAGGGACTTGTCTTCTTCATCACTGTGACATCTGTTTTTAATGGACATAGATGTGAAACACTGCACAGAGGCCTCTTACTATGGCCTCTTGCCATAGGTGGTTCTTTTCCAGGTACAATTGTTAGCAAACTCATTGCATACTTTATGTGATGAAGGACTAAAAAATTAAACTGTAAGAGTGTTCCATTTGGCTCAGAAAGATGAGTCTTTAGCATAGGAAAATGCATTGCTCCCCAAGTCTCCATACAGACATCTTTTAGGGTGAGTTTCAGTGTCAATTGTATAGCATGAAGAGTTGGAAATACAAAGAGCCAGAGACCAAAGAAATTGTGAAACAATTATCTGCTGCAAATATCTCAGAAGCAGCCAAAGGGAAAAGGAACCATTTTTATTATCAGAAAATCTTTGCCCATTTATGAATGAATTCTCATATCAGGAAATTATTTTCTGACAGTAAATTTCCCCAGCAGGCTATCAAGCTTTCCCTGATCTCCTTTTGTAAAAGAGAAATGGTTCAGCATAGAGTGGAAAATGTACTTTTCCTGTTGCACTCTTTGACAAAGACTGTCTTAGAAAGAGAAGCAGCTGAGGTGATTTTGGTTTCTCTGCTGGAATCTTATTTTGTAAAACATAAGGTAGAATAAGCATAAGGAGTCACCAAAAGAGGCAAAGCCTCTGTAAAATATGTCAGTGCTACCAGCATGTAAAAAAAAAATGCTGGTGTGGCATTGTCCATATGCAGTTCCATTTGTTAGAGTCAGACAAAGTCATTGTCCCACAATTAGAAATATCACAGTTCTGCTGTTTGGCTACAGAATGTCAGGGACTGGAAGGGACCTCAAAAACTCAGCCAGTCCTTCCCCCTGCCAGAGCAGGATCTCCTAGACCACATCATACAGGAACACATCCAGGCAGCTCTTGAATATCTCCAGAGAGGGAGACTCCACAACCACCCTGGGCAGCCTCATCCAGTGCTCTGTCACCCTCACAGGGAAAGAAATTCCTCCTCATGTTTAGATGAAACTTCCTATGCCTCAGCTTCCACCCATTACCACTTGTCCTGTCATCAGGCATTACCCAGCAGAGCCTGGCTCCAGCCTCCTGGCACTCACCCTCCACATCTTTATAACCATTGATGAAGTCACCTCTCAGTCTCCTCTTCTCCAAGCAGCAGAGCCCCAGCTCCCTCAGTCTCTCCTCATATCAGAGATGTTGCACTCCCTTAATAATTTTTGTGGCTCTGCTGGGCTCTCTCAAGCAGTTCCCCCTAAGTTCCCTGTGGTTGGTTGGTTGGTTGTTTTTTTTTTTTTCCTTTGTTTTTTTTAAACTAAAGTTATCTAAGAATGACCATTTGCAAGTGATGTGTTGTATATCCCAAGATCAGTCAAGAAAATAACTGTGTTGTTTCTGGTACCTTTTACCATGCCCAGAAGATTACCTCTTAAAAGACTTTGTGCCTTCCTTGGAGGTGTTCAAGGCCAGGGTGGATGAGACCTTGAGCAACCTCATTTAGTAGAAGGTGTCCTTGCCATCTGGGACTAGATGATCTTTAAAGTCTCTTTCAACACAAACCATTCCATGTCTCTATGACTTGATTTCCTCTTATAGTTAAGCATCAGCAAGAAATCAGTCATTACTACCAAGGCAGTACTTCTTTTGGACATCACTACAAATTCCAGTTAAAGGAAGGTGGAAAAACAGACACAACAAAAACCAAAATGCAAAGTTACAGTCAGATGAGTTTCAGAGTGAATGCTGCCTATGGAAACAGCCTGAAGCCAGGCAGGATGGCAGCTATGTTACACAACTGCTCTTACCCACTCCCCTTGAACACAGAGATGTAATTCTTCTCCCCTTCCCAAGGTTTGAAGTCAATGCAGGTTTTCAGCCGATACTGTTCAAATGCCTTCAGGATGAGTCCCTTGGCATTCATTTCTGCAAAGGACAGAGGCAGTGCTGAGCCCATAGGTTTGTACTATGACCCATAGGGAACAATTATTCCATAGGGCAAGAGGGTGACTTGCTCCAGCAATTTTTGAGCAAAAAAAGCAGTCTTTTTTTGCTGGATTAAGGTCTGAGTAGGGACCTAAATCCCCCTGTTGTGACATTGTGTCTTCCTCTTGATTTGCTTTCATGTACCCCAAATCAGGCTGTTGTGACATTGTGTCTTCCTCTTGTTTTGCTTTCATGTAATTTTTCTTTGGTACTTAGTCACAAGACATGATGAGTGTATGAAATATTATGGGGTGTGACTCAATTCTGTACAATTTTACTTTGCTGAGATTTATGTGAGTATTAAAAAATGTCTTAAGAAAGACATCAGATTTTACCTAAGGCAGGATACATATCCTCCAGGGCTTGAACCACTACCATTACATCTGGGTTATCTCCTCAAAGCAAGTAGCATGGTTTCAACACAGTTTAAATCTGAATCTGAAGTGGGTGTGGGTGATTTATTCTTCACCTGCATGTTCCGGAATGATGACCCCACCTTGTGTAACGAGGGCACAATCTCCCCATGTGGTATGGAGCAAGAATTTAACCTCCCCATCTCACCACCTGCCTCTGCAGTGCAATCCACTACAGCTGGATGGATTGAAGGGGATAGAGACTAACTGTGACATGTCCCTGGCCCACATCAGAGGACTCTGCAATGTGCCATTGCAAATTTCTTTGCCTGCCAGAATGCATTTGCCATCGGTGCTGCGGATGATGTGAATGCCCAGGCAAGCTTCCTGGCTTTAGAAAGATCTTCAGTACCCTGTTTTTTATTTCTGCTCAAGAGTTTCATGTCTCAGACGTATGCTTCTAAAACTAAATTCATATGCTGGGCCACAACACCAAGATAAGAACTGCCCAAGAAAAGAATGTGACGAACCAGCATCAACATCAAGGTGACGCAACCAGCTTGTCCACTCTTCTGCTGTGGGAAATGGCCTGCTCTAGACTTACAAGAGGAAAGGATGCCACAGTATCCTTATCAACCTGCATTTAACATCTCAGTCAACACAACATGCAGACATTGTGAAGAGCAGGTACTGTACCCAGGCTATCTTCCAGGACGTAGGGGATGACATGGGGCCACCGGTAGTTGTCACCAATGATGGCATTCCGTCCCTGCAACACGCAGCACACAGGAAAAAGTGATCTAGCAGCAGGGACTACAACAGTGTTAAAGCAAAGCACAACTCCTACATGTCCATGTAAGACACACAAGAATCAAAGAGCTCAAAAGCTTTGGAAGATCACTCAGAGGTCTAAGGTCTGGATTTGATGTCACTTCACTCCCATCAGCTTCTGCAGCATTTTCTCCATAGACATCACTTAAGATTTTGATTCATGTGTGGAGAGGTCTTCAGCTCCTGTGGGAAGTATTAAACTCTAAAGTCTTGGAAACCACATAGTGCCTAATAATCTGGTAATTTTGAATAATGAAAGGGTTTGTTTCTGTGTCCACTGATATGCTCAGGCCAAAGCAGTTCTCCAAAAGGGAGAGTAAATCACTACTGACTTTCAGGGCTACAAGACACTTTGGGGGTTTCTCATGGGTGTATTTGAGATGTTAGCTTGCTGTGTACATATCATTATCTTCAACTAATCAGACAGGGGTAATGGACAGATGCTTTCAAATGCAGTATTACAGGTTTAATTTTTCCTTTGGTTCTAGTGAACCCACTCACATGATGAAGGTTTTGCAGCACTGGCCTGCAGGTTTATTTGGCTCACAATAAATACTGCACAGAGAAACAAAGAATCCTTTATATTAACCTGTCTGGATGATGATCAATGGTGCTGGATCTCTTACAAGTTCAAATGTGAAAAACACACTAAAGGAAACAAGAAGCAAATAATATGGATCTTATGGCTAAACCAAACTAATTCTGGATGATGTTTCTGCAAATGCACCCAACTAAGTCCTTCATTATCCAGAACATATTGTAGAAATCCCTCCCCAAGCATTTTCAGTGTATTGTTACAGAAACAGCCTTCACTGCTAGCAAGAGCAGGATTGCTTCCACAGCAGCAACACTTTGCAGAAGTCAGTGACACCTTTCTGGTTAGATGTTTTGTGTTTGAACTCACCTCATCAAGCTTAATGTCTCCCTCAAAAAGGTCTAGTCCTAAAGCTAAAGGGAAAGAGGAAAGGAACATTCAGTTATAAAGATCTAAAGGATGGGTGCCAAGAAGAAGGTTTCAGTCTCTTTTCACTGGTGTTCTGTGATAGGACAAGGGGCAACGGAGACAAACAGGAACACAGGATGTTCCAACTCCACATGAGGAAAAGCTTCTTTACTGTAAAGATGACAGAGACCTGGAGCAGGCTGCCCAAAGGGGTTGTGGAGTCTCCTCTGGTGTCTTTCACAACCCACCTGGATGTGTTCCTGTGTGACCTGCCCTATGTGATGCTGCTTTGGCAGGGAGGTTGGACTGGAGGATCTCCAGAAGTCCCTTCTAACCCCTGCCATTCTATCATTCTATCATTCTATTACTCTGTTGTATCGATCTGTGGCTACTGTAATGAAAACCACTCAAAAAAAAAAAAATCAAAAGGATAAACTGAGTTTTTAAAAACCTTCATTGATGTCAAAGATGTCTTGATCAATTCCTCCATCTACATTGATTTCTGAAAAAGAAAGAGACAAGTGAGGCAGGACATTAGCCCTTGCTGTTCTCTTTATGAAGTGTGAAAATTAATGCAATAACAATAACAGTAATTATAAATCTGTGTCTGTCCTAGTGATGGTTATGAGCAGCTGCTTTTGTTGACTGCCTCCTGTGCATACAAATAGATCTCTAAACAGAACTCACCAATTGTCTCTGGAGCAGGCTGGGGAGGAGAAAAAAAAAAAAGATATTATTAGAAAGGCAGATAATGAAATGCAGCTCACGTTACTGTCTCAGCAGTATTAGAGATGAGATTCAAGCTCAAGTGACAGCACTTAGTGCATGGCTTTGTATTGCATTGACTGGACTCACTGCCTCCTCATCTAACTGGAAAGGTTTCTTTTCTTATGTGTCAGCTCTGTGTCCTCCCCCTTGCTTCAGGGTGCCCAACAAGTAGGTTTCCCAGTAGTGCTTCTGTTCTCACAAGTGTTTTGCTCTCACGGCTCAGGCAGTGCTGAGTGGTCCTTCACAAAGAGAGGAGAGGAGCCTAGGAGTTCTGTGCAACCAGGTGTTGCTACTAGTAGGGAACCTGTGGAAGTCAGGATTAACTTCCCATCATAAAGCTGAAGGTGGGGGAACAGAATGGGTGGTCTGGAGTCATGCAGCAAGTCTTGAAGGATCAGGTACAGAGGCCAGGTCACCTCAATCTCAGCTCAGTGCCTCAGGTGGACTTCATTTACCTAAACAGCAACTCAAAGGCTCTTTCTGTGACATGCAAAGCCCACAGATCGCAATGAGATTCAATGAGACACATGACATAAACCTGCTGGAGTGGGTCCAGAGGAGAGCCACATAATGATGGGGAGAATTCTGATGGAAAATATAGCTGTGGACCCTAAAACTGATGGTATTCATATAAAAACTGTAACCAAATTAAGGGGGGGAAAAAGAGAAGTTTAGATAACTTCATTTGAGTTTCTTCATTTGGAAAATATTCAGAAAGAAAGCTTCTGTTGGAAGGCAGTGAAGAGGAAAAGGATTTGGGGGTCCTAGTTGTTGGGAGGTTGACCATGAGCCAGCAATGTGCTCTCCTGGGAAGGAGGGGCAATGCCGTTCTGGGGTGGATTAGAAGGGTTGTGGTTAGTAGGTTGAGAGAGGTTCTTCTGCCCCTCTGCTCTGCCTGGTGAGGGTGCATCTGGAGTACTCTGTCCAGTTCTGAGCCTCCAAACTCAAGAGGGACATAGAACTGCTTGAGAGAGTACAGCACCTCAAAGATCATCAAGTCCAACCCTTACCACAGACCTCAAGACCAGACCATGGCACCAAGTGCCACGTCCAAACCTGCCTTGAACACCTCCAGGGACGCTGACTCCACCACCTCCCTGGGCAGCCCATTCCAGCAGTCAATGACTCTCTCAGTCAAGAACTTTCTCCTCACCTCCAGCCTAAACTTCCCCTGGCACAGTTTGAGACTGTGTCCTCTTGTTCTGGTGCTGGTTGCCTGGGAGAAGAAAGCAACCTCCTCCTGGCTACAACCACCCTTCAGGTAGCTGTAGACAGCAAGAAGGTCTCCCCTGAGCCTCCTCTTCTCCAGGCTAACCAATCCCAGCTCCCTCAGCCTCTCTCCATAGGGCTGTGCTCCAGGCATCTCCCCAGCCTCGTTGCCCTTCTCTGGACACACTCAAGCACCTCAATGTCCTTCTTCAATTGAGGGGCCCAGAACTGGACACAGGACTCAAGGGGTGGCCTAAGCAGTGCAGAGTCCAGGGGTAGAATGACCTCCCTGCTCCTGCTGGCCACACTCTTGCTGATGCAGGCCAGGATGCCATTGGCCTTCTTGGCCACCTGGGCACACTGCTGGCTCATGTTCAGGCAGGTGTCAATCAGCACCCCCAAATCCCTTTCTGTTTGGCTGCTCTCCAGCCACTCCCACCCCAGCCTGTAGCTCTGCATGGGTTTGCTGTGGCCAAAGTGCAGCACCTGGCACTTGGATTTGTTGAGCTCCATCCCCTTGGACTCTGCCCATCTGTGCAGGTGGTCGAGGTCCTGCTGCAGAGCCCTTCTGCCCTCCAACCCAACAACATCAGCCCCCAGCTTGGTATCATCTGCAGACTTGCTGGTGGCTGACTCAATGCCCTCGTCCAGATCCTCAATGAGGATGTTAAAGAGGATGGGACCCAGAGGATTTCTCCTGAAACAGCTCAATTTCAGTACTTCAGTTTTAGGTTGTTTCAAGACTTGGTAGATTTTAAGGTACTGGATTCTTAAAAGCCCAGCATCACTGTGCAAAAGTGACCAAGTCCACTGAAAAAACATTTCCAGACTTGGATAGATTGAAACGGTGGAGAATTGATTTTGATGTCACATTTAACTAGGGACTGATCAGGGTTTGTTTTTTTTTTGATACATGGGAAATAGAGGGAGAAGGGAGAAGAGAGAAGGGAGAGGGGAGAGGGGAGAAGGGAGAGGGGAAAAGAAAAGGTCATATAACTGCATATAGATACAATTTAATAAACCAACTTATTTTGTCCAAAGAAGCCATCCATCAGACTCCTGTTACATTCTCAAGTTTTACAGCCTCTCATTACATTTTACTATCACTGAGTATGCATAAAGCAGCATCCAGTCCATGTGCCCAAGTTTCAAACAGAAAGAGCAGCTTGTAAAACAAGCTGAAAGTACATGGGCAAAGTGTGCAACAATGTTTTGATTGCTTCATTTGCTTTTAAATTACCACTCACACAGATTTCTAGTTAAGGTGGAGGGCAAGAAAAATCATAGAATGGTAAGGTTGGAAGGGACCTCAAGGATCATCTAGTTCCAACCCTCTGCCATATGTTACAAACAAAGCTTGCAATATTCAAAAATTAAAACCATGGTCTCACCTTTTCTGTTAAAGACTGCTGATGGAGGAGAGGAATCATACCTGTATGTGATGAATCCTCTTGTAACTATTAATAGAGAGTAAACTCTTTCTAGAGTTTCAGTAATTACAAATTACAGCATACCTGTACTGACTAATCAGAAAGCAAAACTGTGCCAAGGTATAAACTGGTTAGCTCAGGGGAAAGCTCCTCTATCACCAGCAAAAGCTCACAAACTGAAATCAATGTAGCCAAATCCAACAGCACTTTTGGTGTGTAAACCAAAACATGTGGCAATGACTGAGCAACACCAAATTCTGCAAGTGACTGAAATCCAGGCTGGTCACTGAATGTTTCATGCTGAATCTCTTTCATCACTCTTTTATGTGCCCTTCTCCACAAATCTGGGTCTTTAATCTTATGAATTATAACAATTAGTTTCAAGAGGAGTATCTCTGTGCGTGACTATTACTTGAGTAGCAACAGCTTCCAGCTCAACACCATCCTGACAACTGAGAGCTGTGTGATTTATTTCCAAGTCTCTGAAAGTTTTGTAAATAAGAACAGTTCCACAATTCAGAAGCAGATCTAGAAGAAGGTTGTATTACCTGGGATGTCCCAAAGAGGAATTTAATTTAGTCTAACTAATTCTACTTTCATATCTACACACACACAATTCCGAACAGTTAATAACATTAGCCTCTGACCTTGGCAAACAACATAGAATCATAGAATAAGTCAGGGTTGAAAGGGACCACAAAGTTCCAACCCCCTGCCATGGGCAGGGACACCTCACACTAGATCAGGTTGTCCAGAGCTTCATCCAGCCTGGCCTTAAACACCTCCAGGGATGAGGCTTCCACCACCTCCCTGGGCACTCCATTCCAGGGTCTCACCACTCTTATGGTGAAAAACTCCCTAACATCCAGTCTGAATCTACTCATTTCCAGCTTTGTTCCATTCCCCCAAGTCCTATCCCTACCTGACAGCCTAAGAAGTCCCTCCCCAGCTTTCTTGTAGCCCCCCTTAAGATACTGAAAGGCCACAGTAAGGTCACCTGGAAACCTTCTCCTCTCCAGACTGAACAGCCAACACAGTTTATGTGAATTAAGTTAAAGGTTGACCAAACCATGGCTTGTGAGCACATTCAACTGGCAGACATTTCAAGCGTGCCTTGAGCAAGTGAGAAACATCTCACCTATTTTAGTCACATAAAAGCTAAGTAGACTGACAAATGAGTAATTGCATACACAATTCATCTGGCCCTAAAATAGGTATGGCACCACCATGATGCCCTGACATCTCCAGAAGGTGGTCTACCTCACCTAGCTTGGACACCTACTCAAGGATGTGATAAAATACCTGATGAAAATTTCCCTGCCTCACTGTGGACTTCAGATGGAGCAGAGCCAACCAGTTGAGATAAGACAGCCTAACCTATCAGTGTTTACTCCAGGCTATAAATAACTTCTAGTGCTGGCATCCAGAAATAGGAAAACAGCTCTTCCTGGCAGTAAGACACACGGAAATGGAATAATTAGCCCTGGTGGTCAGAAGTCACTCTCACACAGGAGCTGGTTGTTACAAGTCAGTTTGATGTGTGATAGCTTGTAAACGTTAGTAGCAGCTTGCGTCATTTAGAGGAACAGAAGACAAGGCTGAGAATTGCATTTCCAAATGGTTGGGAACAGAGGAACAGTCAGTTGTGATAGGCAGTGGAAATGCAAGGGAAGGATTGGGGTAGCAGAAGGACTATGGGAAAGCTGAAGACATAAGGTTGAGCTCTTGGCTTAGAGGGATGTATTGAGTGTGTGTCAGAGGAGAGCAAGAGGATATGACTGCCCCAGTGAGATATTAGAGCTGGGTTCATAGAATCAGACAGTTCAGTTGCATTCCTTAAAACAAATGTTATTCCACTGAGGTGATGTCACAGTAGGTAGCAGCTTACTTTGAGATTGCCCCGAAGCTGTAAACAGCTGAAATGAACTTTCAACAACCTATTGGGATTTTGTTTTTTTTCCTCCAATATAATTTTCTTGTGTATCAGCAAAATTCCTGGGCTCCACAATAAACTATCACAAAGTGTCAGGTTTCACTACAGAAAGACATGAAGTACAAAATCTCAGCTGAAATATTTTGGCTTAAATAGTTCAGCTGGGTTGGAGGAACAGAGAACAGATGTTGCCAAGCATAACCAGCAGCTGAAAAGGTATCACTTTCAATATCAAATATAGGAACAAACAAATAAAAAACATGGTTCCATTTAAATATGGAGTAAGAAAACAAATATTAATACCTATCTTGGTTCTAAACCCAAACCTGCTGTCTGGTAATGCTACTTTGAACATTTTGCTTAGATGGAGAATGCAAGAAAAGCTCTCCCCATTCATAGCCAAGCCTGTTAAAATTAGCAGGACCCCAAGGAAATAGAACTCTTTCTCTCTTCTCCATGCAGATGCCAACTGCAAAAGCAAACATATTTAAGTCTTTTCCTCTCAGCCCCATCTTCAGCTGCATTTCTTAACCTTCTTTAAAGCAGATACAGTCTTCGTTTTCTTACCTGGCTCCAGACCACCTGCAGAAGAAGCCAAGTTAGGAGCGCAGGCACAGAAAACCAGCCCATGTTGTCACCCAGGCAGCAGATGCACAGACAGAATTTGACATCAAGTTGGTACTTAAGGCAGTAGATATCATAAATCAAAACCTTTGTCCCTTCATCAACTATTAACCTACCTCACCTTCTTACCTGCCTTATCGTCCAGTAAGCGAATTCCAGCATCGCTGTATTACGATAACTAAGATATTCATAGAACCATGGAAGGGTAAGGTTAGAAGGGACCTCAAGAATCATTTAGTTCTAACCCCCTGCCATAGGCAGGGACACCTCCCACTAGCACAGGTCACTCAAGGCCTCCTCCAACCTGGCCTTGAACACCTCCAGGGAGGGAGCAGCCACAACCTCCCTGGGCAACCTGTGCCAGTGTCTCACCACCCTCACTGTAAAGAACTTCCTCCTAACATCCAGTCTAAATCTCCCCTCTGCCAGTTCAAACCCATTGCCCCTCATCCTGTCATTACAAGACCTTGAAAATAGTCCCTCCCCAGCCTTCCTGTAGCCCCCTTCATATCCTGGAAGGCTACTCTAAGGTCTCCTTGAAGCCTTCTCTTCTCCAAGCTGCAGAACCCCAACTCTTGTAGCCCGTCTTTATTGTTTAGCTCTGTGGAAGCACTGCTGTGAGAGAAAGCATTGGACACAAGCTGGCATCCAGGATGATGCATTGGACACAAGAAAATGGGAATACAGAGGAAACAGACAAAATGAAATGCAGGAAATTCCATTTTAATTAAGAAAACTTTATTCTAACTAGGCGAGCTCCAGAGGTACCTTCCCACCTCACCCATCCTGTGATTCAGGAAATAAAGCTGGCACTAAAACCTTTTTGAACAACTGAAAGCTAGCAAGACTTGGCAAGCAAGACAATATATCTTTTCCAACCTGGTTAATTCTGTGATTCTGTGATATTAATGAATATGTATTAATAGACTGCAAGTGGAAATGAGAAATGTGTGCAGCTAGGAAAAAAAATCCATCAGCAGCATCATTTTGGTACCTTGCTTTTACAGAAGGCAATGTCACTTCTCTTTGTCAGTAAATCATGCAACAGGATCCTTCTGGGCTATTTAAAAATTCCATTTAAAATAGTTTGTTTGTTTTTTATAGTATAGTAGGACCATAATATTATCAGAACTTGTGACACTTCAGTGTCCTCTTCTAGCTATGAGTTCTGAAAGTGCCACAGATTCTTCTTCCGCTTAGAATCATAGAATGGTAAGGTTGGAAGGGACACAAAGAATCTAGTTCCAACCCCCTGCCATAGGCAGGGACACCTCCCACTAGCACAGGTCACTCAAGGACTCTTCCAACCTGGCCTTGAACACCTCCAGGGAGGGAGCAGCCACAACGTCCCTGGGCAACCTGTGCCAGTGTCTCACCACCCTCACTGTAAAGAACTTCCTCCTAACATCCAGTCTAAATCTCCCCTCTGCCACTTCAAACCCATTGCCCCTTTTCCTGTCATTACAAGCCCTTGTCAATAGTCCCTCCCCAGCCTTCCTGTAGGCCCCCTTCAGATCCTGGAAGGCTACTCTAAGGTCTCCTGGAAGCCTTCTCTTCTCTGGGCTGCAGAGTCCCAACTCTCTCAGCCTGTCCTCATAGGAGAGCTGCTCCAGCCCTCTGAGCATCTTCATGGCCTCCTCTGGACTGGCTGCAACACCTCCATGTCCTTCCTGTGCTGAGGGCTCCAGAACTGCACACAGTACTCCAGGTGGGGTCTGACAAGAGCAGAGTAAAGGGGCAGAATCCCCTCTTGATGCAGCCCAGGACTTGGTTGGCTGTCTGGGCTGCATGTGCACACTGCAGGCTCACGTTGAGCTTTTCATCAAGCTTCACTTAAAGTAAAGCTACTTGTGGTGACTGCATGATCACGCTCGGCTAACATTTCGCTCTCCTAGAGCAATTACCTGATTAGGATGCCATAAAAAACTAGAAATGGCATTTAGATTCTGTGTGGTAAATATCAGATCAGTATTAATAACATTTCCTATACTATTTCAGGTATTAGAGCTGATAAGAAGGGAGAGGCTGATTCTAAGCAATGAGGACGTCTGAGCTGCTTGTTTCGTTACTTGGTCCACTCAGAAGTGGCAGTTGCAGATGTTGTTGGTCTGAGAATGCTGAGGTTTTCCCCCCAAAGTAAATGTTATAACCCTCTCCCCACCAATAACAACGGTGTCAGTTGCTCTCAAATCAGTTTGGAAGGCTGAAAAGCTCTTTTCTCAAGATTCCTTCAGCAAGTTCAGCACTTCTCAAATTCTGTGCACTTACCCCCAGCTGCTGGGAGATGAGCTCTTGGTAGTTCTTTTGCAGGCTCTCTGGGTTGGGTTGGCTATGTGGACAGCAACAAGCACTTCAAACCCACTGGAACAGATCTACATTAAAACATTTGGTTGCTAAAAACATGTTGAGGAGAAGAGAAAATAATAAACAGGTGGCCAGCCTTAAAGAAGTTTTTTCCCTATCTAATCATGGGAGATCTTTTCTATAGACCTTACCTGGTTTTGTCACCATGCTCTCTACACTGACAAACATTTTGCTTTAGCACTGACTTACTATGTTCAGACAATATCCTAATCCTTATTTTCCCTAAGGGTTTTGCTACATGGCTCCCTGCATTTTTCCCTGAACTTAAAAAGCACTCCAGCCATATCATACATGCAAGACCAAGGCGCACCAGAAGAAATAAATTAGTATTACTGCAAGGAATTAATAAACATAGTTGGATAGGTGGTGTGCATTTTAAGGTGTACAAAAAGAATAGGTTTTTTGTACATCTCTTAGATGATGTCTTTATTCTACAATTAGCAGGGCACATAGCAGCCAAAATTAACTCACACTCTGTTTTGACACAGTCAGGGGCCTGTGGGATTCAAGGATGCTGCTTCCATTGTCATTTTGATCTGCAGGTACAGTCCAGCAGTGACCTGCCTGCAAGGTCTGTGTTTGAGGATGTGATGGTTTGGGAGTTCCCTGCCCCGCCCCCCCCCCTTTGTAAAATCCCCCAAACTAGACTCAGCCAGCTGGAAGTTAAGGACTGAAGCTCTGTTTACAGTTCAGCACAATGTACAAGCAGAGATATACACAACAGACAGGAATAGTTATAGAAATATACAAGTGAAAGGCAATACAGAAACACAATCCCCCTCCCAGAAATCAGAGACCCCAGGAGGGGCTCCCAACCACCCTTCCACCTTCTCCCCACCCCTGTACCTTACCAGCACAGAGCAGAAGTCAAAACATTCAACACAAAGCAGAAGGAGCAGGTCACAGAATCACAAAAACATTCAGGTTGGAAAAGCTCCTCAGGATCATCATGTCCAAGACATCTCTCTACTCAGCAAGGTTCACCCTAAACCATATTCCCAAGCACCACATCCAAATGATCTTTAAAGACATCCAGAGTTGGTGACTCAACCACCTCCCTGGGCAGCCTGGGTCTTTAGCTGGTTCATTGCTGTTTCACTTCTTCCATTTTTTCCCTTGAACACGTGTCACAACTTTTATGGGTACAAAGCTACCTAATGATCCCTGAGTAACTATAAGGGACACCTGCAAAATCTGAGCTTTTGCCAGTCGTGAGTTTTGTTTCTTTCCCCACAGACCCACACACTCCCATGCTGTTAGCAAAAGCAGTGGAAATGAAAGACAGGAGAACTTGCTGCAGCTCTATTGCAGTGACCACCTGGCACTCCAGACAGATGGGGAGCACCATGGAGCAGGCACCATGTCTTTTGTCTGCCCAGCATCACCACTGCCTGTGGGCACAGCTGCAGCACAGAGAACAGCAACACTGCAGTGCTCATCCCCTGCCTTGATGCAGAGATAGGAATATTCATCAGGAGTTGTTTTCATTGAATGGTTTAGGTTGGAAGGGACCTCAAGGATCATCTAGTTACAACCCCCTGACTTAGGCAGGGACATCTCCCACTAGAACAGGTCACTCAAGGACTCTTGCCACCTGGCCTTGAACACCTCCAGGGAGGGAGCAGCCACAACCTCCACTGGCAACCTGTGCCAGTGTCTCACCACCCTCACTGCAAACAACTTCCTCCTAACATCCAGTTTCAATCTCCCCTCTGCCAGTTCAAACCCATTGCCCCTTGTCCTGGCATTGCAAGACCTTGTCAATAGTCCCTCCCCAAACCTCCTGTAGCCCCCTTCAGATCCTGGAAGGCCACTCCAAGNGCAGCCCAGCACACAGTTGCTGTCTGGGCTGCACTCACACTGCAGGCTCATGTGGAGCTTTTCATCATCCCAGATCCCCAGGTCCTCTTCCTCAGGGCTGCTCTCGGCCATTCCCCACCCACCCTGGATTTGCACTTGGGATTGTGCCTACCCAGGTGCAGGACCTTACAGTTGGCCTTGTTGAATTTCATGAAGTTGGCCTGGATCCACCTCTCCAGCCTGTCCAGGTCCCTGCCCTCTAGCAAGTCGATTGTGCCACACAGCTTGGTGCCATCTGCAGACTTGCAGAGTTGTCTGTTGCAGGTGGGAAAATGACACCTGCTTTGCTCTTATGCTTAACAATACATCTGTGAATAACAATCATAGAGACATAAAACTGTTCTGGTTGGAGAAGACCTCTAAATCATTGAGTCCAACCATTGGCCTAACACCACCATGCTCATTAAACCATGTCCCAGATTTCCACGTCCGCATGTTTCTTGAACACCTTGAGGGACTGTGACTCCACCATCTCCCTGGGCAGCCTGCTCCAATCCCTGACCACTCTTGNTTGTCTGTTGCAGGTGGGAAAATGACACCTGCTTTGCTCTTATGCTTAACAATACATCTGTGAATAACAATCATAGANTTGTGCCACACAGCTTGGTGCCATTTGCAGACTTGCAGAGTTGTCTGTTGCAGGTGGGAAATGACACCTGCTTTGCTTTTATGCTTAACAATACATCTGTGAATAACAATCATAGAGACATAAAACTGTTCTGGTTGGAGAAGACCTCTAAATCATTGAGTCCAACCATTGGCCTAACACCACCATGCTCATTAAACCATGTCCCAGATTTCCACGTCCGCATGTTTCTTGAACACCTTGAGGGACTGTGACTCCACCATCTCCCTGGGCAGCCTGCTCCAATCCCTGACCACTCTTGCAGCAAACAAACTTTCCTTAATCTCCAACCTAAACCTCTCCTGGCACAGTTTCAGACCGTTTCCTCTTGTCCCATTACCCACTACTAGAGAGAAGAGACCAACCCCCACCTCACTCCAAACTCCCTTCAGAAAGCTGTAGAGAGCAATGAGGTCTCCCCTCTGCCTCCTCTTCTCTAGACTGAACAGTCCCTCAGCTGCTCCTCACACTGTCTCTAGAAAGAGACAGTAATGGGAGGAGAGAGATTGGGACAAATGAGTGAAGTACAGGAGAGCAGGAATGCTCTTTTTAAAAGCCAAAGGACCTTAATTTCAGAATCCAATGTCAGCTACCTACAGAGAACCATGAAAGCAGTTAAAAATAGCTTCATACAGACAGACCTTTCCCAGCATTTTCGGTAGGTAGTTTCCTACTTGAACAGGTTTGTTGATCTCAGCACAGATGCTTTGATAATGTTGAGATCATGGAGTGCTCAGTGAACAACTCTGATTCATGGTTGCTTGTTGACATTTGGGTAAATCTGACTAATCATGAGTTCCAGTGTCAACTGCAAGTGATAGGAATTCATTCAGTAATCCTGAAGAGTGCTGGCTCGTAGAGCATTACGTAGCTCACTTAGCAGTGCTCATAGAGCAGATGCTAAAGAGTAGGAGGATATTCAAATGGTGCATTTTCCTCAGCACATTATTCCTCTGTCTCAAACTTCCTGCGTTGTCTTGCACAAATTAGTTTCTGTTATCTCCCAAGCAGGGACAACACTGCAATAGTGTGTCCTTGGCTAAGGAGGCAAACAGCACCAGGCAGGATAAGGGCTGCCAAACAAACCTGCAAGATAAAAAGCCCTTGATTGAACCCAAAATATTTTGAGTTGAGCAAGTGTTTCAAGTTAGGAAACTCCAATGTTTACAAACTGAGCAGGAGTCGTATGGAAAGTGAAAATGACAACAGATGCCAAACTCAAGTGTTCCACCTTCTTGCAGACAAGCAAACAAGATGTGTTTGCTTCAGTGAAGACTTTCTCAAGAAAATGAAGCGTGCCTTCAATTTCATCTCACTGTTTAGCTACAGGTAAATTAAAAAGCAAAGAGCAGAAGCTTGGGTGTATAACAGCCTATCCCTTCCTGCCCACTGGCACCTGAGGTGTGTACTTCAACCATCATCACAGAATGCCAGGTTGTAGAGGAGGTCAAGGGTTGTCTGGTCCAACCTTTCTAGATGATAGTGCAGGTGAAATGAGCAGGGCCAGCACCCTGTCAGCCGAGTCTTAGAACACTCCAGTGTAGAGGAATCCACTGCTTCCCCTGGGAGGTGATTCCAATATCTAACTGATCTCATGGGGAAAAGTTTTCTTCTGGATTTCAATTGGAATCCCCCCAGCAGTAACTTGTCCCCATCACCCCCTGGCTTTTCCATGGGACTCTTTGTGAAAACAGAGTCTCCATCCTCTTGGTAGCTACCCTTTATGCATGGGTACATGGCAATAAGGCTTCCCTTAAGCCTTCCCACTTTTGTGTGAGAAGACAGTACTTCACAAATTGATAATTGCTCACAGACAATCACACCTCTCCCCCTTTCACAGGGATCTGGATCATATCTGACTCGTTTTCACACAAACATTTTATGATGGCTAAGAATAGAACTGCAGCATGAAGCAACTGCAACTGCTATGTGGCTACCAAAGTAGCTAAAACTGGCCACTAAGATTCACACCACTACAGCAGCATACCCCAGGATACTTGGTTCTCTCTCAGATGATAGGGCATGAGCCTAAGCTGGGTCAATGTCTTCATTCCAGAGGTCTGCAGCAACCTCAAACCATTGTGTGTGCTGCCAGAGAACAACTTACAACACCTAAGCACACAAAGAGACATCGAAGCACACCTGTGGTTGGTATCTGGTGGACCTCATCATGGATTGGATTAGCGAGGCCGTTGATGTGTGCAGCCTTAGAAAGCAAGAAGTCCAAAGGCAGCGAAAACCTAACCGCTCCCTACCGCAGAATGCAGCAGTCCTCAGATGCCCTCCTGTGACTCCCGTGGGCACTACAGCGCCTTACAATTACAGACGACATCTAAGGACGTGTTTGGGAAGGAAAAGGTCTTCCACGTAAGTGGAGCTTGCATGAACATGTTACATTTTATGGTCACTCGTGAATTGGAGAGCATTCAGATCTTCTCAGAGCGGACTCCTGGGACAACACAGATGGTGAAGCACAGCAGTAAATTGGGAAGCTCGAGGTTTTAAAGGAAGTGAGAAATGTTTTTTTCTTAGATTGGAATGACCTCAGTCAATCTCCTAAGCCCTAAAACATATTCAAGATTTGCTACATTTCATGAAGCATCCGCATAGAGGTCCCACAGCTTACAGCGCCTGGGAGCGCAGCTGCTTAGCGCATCAGCAGCCCGAGAGGCTCCCGCGGTAACTCCACAGCGTTCAGCGCCCTCTTGTGGCTCCAATTATGGAAGAAGAAAAACCCTTCAAAGGAACTGCTGAAGTTTGGAGTGTGACAGCTGAGGTGGCACATAAATCACACCTTCCGTGACACTGCTGCCACAGCAGCCGCCTGGCAGGCAAAAAACCTACCATCTTCCTACTGTATTCCGTCCATACTTCCCAAAACAGAGAACCTAATGTAAGGCTTTCTGAGAAACAAATCCCTACTAACATCAAGCAACTGGTCTGCGCAAGCCGTTTTTGAGTGTGATCATCCTAATCTCTCCAGTCCAAACAAAGACTCTCCCCCTAAAGAAAATAATAAAGCAAAAGCAATAAAAAGCACTTAAAGGAGTTTCAAAATCTTTCAAACTGTAAACGTTCTGAGAAATAAAAACTCCTCCAGAGAAGCAACCGTGGCAAGTCAGCTCTGGAAATCATAGAATCATGGAATGTACTGGGCTGGAAGGAACCTCTAAGGGGTTATCCAGCCCAGTCTCACTGCAGTAAGCAGGGACATCCCCAACTAGATCAGGTTGCTCAGAACCCCATCAAGCCTGGCCTTGAATGTCTCCAGAGATGGAGACTCCACCATCTCCCTGGGCAACCTATTCCAGCATTCCACCAGCCTCCTAGTAAAGAACTTCCTAATATCTAATCTGAATCTACCCTGTGCTAGTTTCAAAGCACTGCCCCCTGTCCTATTGCTACAAGCCCTTGTAAACAGTCTCTCCCAAGCTTTCTTCTAGGTCTCCTTCAAGTACTGGAAGGCTGCGCTCTCCATCTCTCCCTGCAGCTTTGTATTCTCCAGACTGAACAAACCAAACTCTCTCAGCCCGTGCCTGCAGCAGAGGTGCTCCAGCTCTTTGATCACTTTTGTGGCCCTTCTCTGGACCCTTTGCATCAGGTGTGTGGCCTTCTTGTGTCAAGGGCCCCAGAGCTGGACACAGCACTCCAGGTTAGGTCTTACTAGAGCAGGGGGGCAGAATCACCTCTCTTGATCTGCTAACCACACTTTGTTTATGTAGCCCAGGATGCCATTTGCCTTCTGGGCTCTAAGAGCACATTGACGGCCATGTCCAGCTTTTCATCCACCAATACCCCCAAGTCCTTTCCTGCAGGGTTGCTCTCAATCACATCATCCCCCAGCCCACGCTGATAAGGGGGATTGTCCCAACCCAGATGCACGACCTTGCACATATGATTAAGTATTTACCTCTGAGGTGCACATTAGTCCTGAGATATTGAGGGCACAACTACAGGAGCTTACAAAACATCCAGAGTATGAAACAGCACTTGGTAAACAAGTAATATCATCTTAGCTAATTAAGTAATTACTTTAAAAGACAGAAAGGGGAGTGGAAGGGAAAGAGACAGAGTAAAGGTATGACAGTTGCTGCAAGGAAAAACATCCGGAGGAAAATGGGAGGTGAGGCATTGAAACAGACCGCCCGGGGAGGTTGTGGATGCCTCATTGTTTCATGTCTTCAAGACCAAAGCAGTGTTTTGAGCAACCTGGTCCTAGTGAAAGATGCCCCAGCCCACCGCAGGGTGGTTGGACTACATGTTCCTTAAAGTCCCTTCCAACCCAAATCATTCTGTGATTCTATGAAAACAGACAGAGAAACACAAGGGTAGAGAAGGAATGCCAAGTGAGGAGCACCTTTCTCGGTGCCCAAGTGTCTCTGTAAGCTGAAGCATTTGCATAAAATACAATAGGCTGTCGGTAAGCTCACCAGGTTGGTCCAATAGTGCAACCAGCCCCATCTTACTGACAACAGGATGCTGTGTATTATTGCATGGGCCAGAAACATGAAGGGAGAGAAGCAGCACACAGTAACTTTTGGCCAGCCTATCATCTTTTCTGCTTCATGTAAAGAGCTGAAGACGTGCCACAAGGTGACTTTTCAGCTCCTGAACCACCAGTCATGGGCACCAGCAGCACACACCCATTCTAACCCTTCAAACTAAACATGCACTGAAGTTTAGACAGCATATGGAAAGGAAGAAGTAGCATCAAGGAAACTGATATCTTTATTATGCAATGAAGACAAACAGAAAATAAAATACTTTAATAGGAGGGAAAAAAAAAACAAACCAGAAGGTACAATTCAAACATAACATTGAAACCAAACACAATGCAACAAGAACATGAAAAAACAGTTGAACAGCCATCCCCTGGTGATGGCTGCATCTTTCCAGTGCAAGCATCACCCATCACAAGCACACAGCTTGTTGTGCATGTCTCAGCTTCAGTGAGAAAGATCACGACCAGCAGCAGCATCTTTAAACAGAATGGTTTCCTTTTCAGTCAATGCTCACCTCCTGAATGGATTGGATGCAAAAGTTTTGTATGAAAAATGGAAAATCTTAAGCAAGGCAGCACCTGCCAATACAGATTTTAACATGTGGAAATAAAAGAGGATAAACATTTTGCAAGAGTTTGGATTTGTTGGGGTTTTTTTTTTTGATACTGCATTCATACACATTCGTGGCTTTAAAATGTGTATTCAAGTCTCCCAACGTTTAAACAGGACTAAAATGCTCAGCAACTACACATCAAGTGATGACTAATTATTGCTATAGAAAAATTTGTTTCCCAGAGTTTTAAAAGAGATGTCATTTCATTTGCAATTCTCAAGATAGCTTCAAGTAATAGAAATAACTACTTCCAGTGTCCATGAGGTGTTCTGAATCTGTATTGGCTGTAAGCATTTATTGCCAGATCATATAAATATTTTATTGAATCTAAAGAAAAAAAAAAAGTTAACTAAACCCACATCTAGCTATTAAATCCTTTAGGAAAGGTAATGCAGTCATAAAGTCACCATGGGATGCAGTTTTAGTTTAAAAAGCTAAAACTTTAGCATCAGGCTACCCTGGAATTCCTTTCTAAGGGCACCATTTCAAAGTTGGCTTTAGAGAGCAAAAGTGAACCACTCCAATCAGTTTGTGGTCACACAAGCACTAGAGCTGACACACAAGTGAGAGCACACAGACAAAATCTGGGGGCAGAGAGGGAAGCTGGGGTACAAGATCAAAATGGTGTATATTTAGCCAGTAACAAAATGTAAAAGACGAAGTTGTTATAGAAAGGATAAAATCTTTAGACATTTCTGAAATAGCCAACTTGTTCTGCATTTCAGCCACCTATGCCTTCAGACACATTTTACACTCTTAAAAAACACAAGATAGAAATGTCAACTTACAGTGTAGAGCAGTTTAATTCCAACCCTTACTGTGTTAGAACCAAGATTCAGTTCTGACTCCTATTACACTGCAGAATGAGGCATTTCAACCTCACCACTTTGGGAATATGGAATATCCCAGTATTTAAAGAAAAATTTCTCTTTGGAGAGCAAATGGAAGCTAGAGTAGTAGACTACTTCAGCTGCACAACTGATGTTACTACACATAAATCACCAAGCAGGCCTGTAAAATTAGTGGGAATGTTTCCCACCACGTATGCAAGACCCAGTAAAAACAGTATCTGATAACAGCAGATGACACATGATGAACAATTAGTCCTAAAATGTATAGATTCTTTAAACCTCCAAAATGTAAGCTATGCAGCTTTATCCACTGCTGTGCAATGGCTTAAGCCAAGCAGCTCACCTCCATTAGTATTTAAATTAAAAAACAAACAAACAACTTAGTTTTCACACAGAGATTTTTTTTCCATTTCAAGTCAAACTGCATTATTGCTCTGTTTTCTCTAATGATGGTCTTGCTGGGCATGTTGAAATCTGTAACAGAACCTCTTAAAAGTATGCTGGCAACTATTTCAGGAGTTTTTCTTCTTAGGTGTTTTTTTCAAGCCTTTGGGTGCAGGAGATGTCCAAGCTTATAAACAGTCTTGCAAAGTAAGTTCCTTTCTGAGCGTCAGTAGGTTTGAAGCCAATTAGTTCTCTAGTTAGCCAGCTTTCCAGGAAAAACAGAACAGATGGAAACTTGAATTCCAAATGCAAGAACAGAAGTTCTCAAAAAGCTCCAAGAAAAGGAAAAAAACTAGATGGTGACACAGAGGGAAAAAACCCATCCCTTTAGCATGTCATCTTGGACGACATCTCATCTTCCTTAGTAGTTGGGAGCACAGGGAAAGCTCCTCACTCATCACTTTAGCAAGCAAGCATCCTATTTCAGTTGTGCTCCAAAGGGGGAATAACCAGATGTAATTACTCCTAGGCAATAGCATTGTTCTTTCTCAAGGTAAAGCAAAAAGAAACAGCCCCTGCTCTGCAGGTTGAACTACAGGAAACAAAGATTTTTATTTCTGAAGTCGTCATGTCCGTTCACACAATCGTAACGGTAAAAACCAAATCACATCAAAACTTTCTCCTTGGGCAGAAGGAAAAAAAAACCACACTACTATCATTTCAGAGGTATCTTTGCAAACAACTGTTGAACTTAAAGGAACTCAACAGTGTAACAGAGCATCTTTGCATGTCTTTCTAAAGATACTGTCAAAGCTGGGTTTGGTGAATTAAAACATGATTAATAAAAGAAACTGTACAATTACAGAGTGGTAAAAGTTAAGTCTGTGAAGACAACAGTGAGATGTTCCCAAAAGGTCCCTAATTCCACAAGGAGAGATCTCAGTAAAGACGTCAAGTTTGAGTTTCAATAAAATCATTTACGGAAAGTCTTTAGGAGAACAGAGAAAAGATAAGCCTGCAAAGTGGTCACTGAATACATTTCTATCAATAGACACTTCAGATCTCCACCAGAATGAATGTAACTTTTCCCTCAGGTAATCAGTAAGATGAAGTGGGCTACACTTTAAAAGTTCACATGACAGGATTCTTGAACTGCATTTTGGTATTGGGCTTCTTCATCGAGCTGAAGATTCTAAACAAAACGGAAACAACATCAAATGGACAAATACTCAAGATGCAGGACAGTCCATAACTCAATCATTCATTTTCCACATCTTTACATAGGAATTGGCATCTAAGATGAAGGCTCTCCATCTTTCTGTGTGCTAGCTGATTGTTTATGTTGCACAGTGTATTTTATCTACCCAAGTGCCAAGAGATACAATGAGACAGAAGCAGCAGATGAGTGGGACAAGGCTCATTAAGCAGGAGGGTCCACCTCCTCTCCCTGGCTCAATTACATTACAGAATAGCCAGCTCAGGGAGCTGACTGTGTCATGCCTTTCTTGTCACAGGGCTTCAGCCAGCCACAACATCCTCCATTAATAACAAACTGTGATCCTCAGACAAGAGTCATCACAGATTGCTGAGAATGTACTGCTTCAAATGAGAAAACAAATACATCACAGAAGATGGGAGGTTAAACCCTGCTACTTTTGAAGTGCTATCTCCAAGCTGTTAACATGGTAGAGCAACACACCTCTGTGAGCAATTCTGGCAGCTTCTCCTAATCAAAATTCCAATCATCCGCTTTACACCGTCAAACATGCAAGATGCACTCATGCTGAAGAGCTCAATCCTCTGTACCAATCTCCTAGCTCTTCAAGTCTTTGTCACAGCACAAAGAAAAACATGCAGCATCTTTGCCATCTTTAAGCAGTGAGGTTGCCTATGCCTCAAATACTGTGCTGGTCCCACACAAAGCTTGAGCACTGTACCCCAAAGTCTGGCAAACTGTGGAAGCTACCACACAAATTCTCCAGCTCTCTGATCTCACAGGGATATCTCCATTCATTGGCTTGACTTACAATCCACCTCCTGACTATACCTGTTTATGCAGCTCTGCACCTACTCCAAGGTCATTTACTCAAAGTGAGCCTGAAAGAAGGCAACTAGAACAATGATTTAAAGCCACATCTCTATTTCACATTGAAACTTCTCTCACACTGTAATGGAAGAGAAGTTGTAGTAGCAGTACCAGCTAGTCAAGCTGCACTTTTGAGTTCTGAGAATTATAATTTAGCCATTTCTGCCAGAAAAGGTCAAAAATGTCAATAAAGCAGAGTAGCATAGATTTTATTTCTCCCAGAAGCAGCAGTAATGAACTGTTCTGGAGGAACAAAGACTTCATATTAAGAACTCTAAGCTTAAGTCATCAGTTTGGAGCAGATCTTAACTGCTGACAAGACCTATTTCCTGTAGCACTTCATGTTGATAGCAGAAAGTTTAAGAGCAGACAGAAGGTTTACTTCTGAGCTCTGTACAGAGCAGGAACACAGCATATACAGAGCACAACAAGTTTGGCACAGGTTTTTTATCTGTCATTTTTATTTCTAGAATATGTTACCATTTATCCCCACACACACCTCAAAGAAGAAAAAGCTTACCACGAATTCTCCGTAGTCAAACCGGTGTCTTAGGTTTAGATGGCTAACAAGATTTCTAGTAACCTGGTTAGTGTCTGCCCAAGGAAGAGATACACAGATGGGACAGATCTGAATTTGGAGTGGAAAGACAGAGAATGAAAAAGTTATTTGCAATACAGAATGCATTAAAAATGTGTTCTACAGGAGTAACTTGTCTACTACTCAACTACTACCAAACTACAGTGGGAATGTTCACATAAAACCATAGTTCTAAGTGTTCTTCTCCTCAGTTGTGTAATATTCAAAACTACACTTTAACTTGCCAATTTTTTAAAGTGTTTCTCTTAGGAGTGGAGGGTTAGCATGTCTGGTATTTTTTTGGTCAATTTCTGTTGTTTACAATTTAGAAAGTTATTACTGCACCCTACTTATTGTTTGGGAGAACTTTCATACAACTGAGGTGGTCAAGTAAGTTGGAAGAAAAATTAATACACCCAATATAGAAGAAAAGAACAAAAAACCAACCAGGCTTTTTTCCTTCAGTGCCTTTGCTTATCTTAGATTACTTTTCAATTAACTGTAGGTTTCACATGAAACAACATTTGAAAGCTGAGATTCTACAGAAACACATCTGCTTTACTAAATGAAGAAAGGAGTCAGGCTCCAAACCTGAGCTTGTTTCACAAATAAAACAGCTACATCTGAAATGCCCAAGAACCAACAAGAAGCTGGACAGGAAACACTTTCACATGGAAGTCACTCCTCAAGTTTAACGTGCTGTATTAGCTGTATTGCATTTTTAGACCACAGGTATCTTCACAGGTAAAAAGCAGCTACTGCACATTCAAGACTGGTCACAATTACAACGAAAGTAGCTTAAGAAGCACACAGAAGTGACTCTACTTACTACAGGAACTATGTGGTAAAGATGTCTGTTGTTACAGTGATCCAGCAAGCGCTGTCTGGTAAAATTGGCTTCCTGACACAGAGGGCATTTGAAGGTTGGGTGTCCACTGCAAAGACAAATACACAGCATTGAATAGAAGAGAGTTTCAGAAACAGTGTTACAGAAAACTTCATTCACCTGTTAACCTTCTCATTGTTTTCCCTTCCTTTAGCAACAACAAAAGAACCCACCCTCACTGACACAGCAGTGGATCTAATGCTTTTCCAGTGATACTCCAAGTTGTAGTTTGAAAGCACATTTACTATCTGTACACATAAGTGCATTCTTCTGAGATCTGAACTTCAGAAAGTTATTTTGCTCCTAACTGCAGCTGCACCCTGCTCTTACTTACTCCTAACATCATTTAGTGCAAATCTTTCAAGAAAGCACTAAAAAAAAATAAAATTCTGAAGTAGAGATCCAAACAGAAGAAACTACAGGGTGCTTTTTTAATACACCATCTTGCAGGTGTTCATGTGGGGTCTTTCGAAATGAGTAAAAGCTTGCACTATGACTATATGGCTTCATTTGAATAATAGCTATTTAAAAAACAAATAAGCAGCCTACCTTGTTTCTCCTTGAAGGATTTGATTATTAGCCATCTCTCCAGTACCAGATATTGTATCATTCCTGCTACTTTAAATGAAAGAAAAAAAAATGAGTTAAAATTGAGATTAATTTAGTCCACTAGCAATATTTTTAAATGTTTAACAGCAGCAGGATGAGAAGAAGAGGAAATCCATTAAGACTCATGAATTTCAAAGCAAAACATACAAAGACACATCTTGACTCTCACATGTTTTCCTTTGGATCAAGGTATGTCTCAGTATTTAGTTACCATGGTGACTCTTGGCCAATACTACACAAATTTATAGGAACATGGTATGTAATACAACAAACATTCAGAAAACAAGCATGGTAGAAGAGATTACAGCCAAACAGCTCAAAATGTATCATGAACTACATGATGTAAGACAGGTAGCACTTTCCAAGTGTTCTGACACAGAGCTGCGTAAGCAGGCATTTAACTGCCATGTGTTTACACAAATCATTTACAACTTTCAACTACAGCAAACCAAAAATTAGTGTGACCAGCAGGACCAAGGAAGTAATTATTCCCCCGAAATCAAGCACTGCTGAGGCCACAAGCTGAGTACTGTGTTCAGTTTTGGGGCCTTCACTAGAAGAAAGACATTGAGGTGCTGGATCGTGTCTGGAGAAGGGCGATGAAGCAGCTGAAGGGCCTACAGAACAGGTTTGGTGAGGGAGCAGGGACTGTTTAGTCTGCAGAAGAGGAGGCTGAGGGGAGACCTCATTGCTCTCTACAACTCCCTAAAAGCAGACTGAAGTGGTGTTGGTCTCTTCTTCCTAATAAGAAGTGATAGGGCAAGAGGAAATGGCCTCAAGTTGCTCTAGAGGAGGTTTAGGTTGGATATTGTATTAGAAGAAACTTCTTTCCTGAAAGGGTTCTCAAAACCTGGAACAGGCTGCCCAGGGAAGTGGTTGAATCCCCATCCCTGGAGGTGCTGAAGAAAAGGCAGAGATGTGGTGCTGATGAACATGGTTTAGCACCAGACTTGGTAGAGTTAGGGTATGATTAGGATTTAATCTTAAAGGTCTTTTCCAACCTAAACAATTCTTCGATTTTATAACTTTTCTTATGCTGAGCACAAAAACTATTTCCCAAGTGACAGGAACATTTTGGAAAGCAACCTTGACTATACATCCACCTCTAGCTAAGCCAGAAGAAACTGCTTGGCCATGCTGATCATCCTAAGAACCTGGATATTCAGTCACAAACCTGGTCACAGCACACTTTTTTATACTTCTGCAATATTTAAGCATAGGTTTCTACTGTGGCCTAGCCAATAAACAGTGATATAACAATATCCAGACACTTTGGTGGAAATTTTTTTGCAGCTAGTTGTGGCAACAGCTTGAATTTCCACATTCAGTATTTTGATGGGTTGGAAAGCAAACACAGAAAAGTTCAGACTGCTAAAACCAGAAAAAAAAATGTGAAAAGAAAGTAAATACAGGTCAGGCTATATAATAGAGTCCTACAAAACTAATATGTGAAAAAGGTCTTAAAAAATAAGCAAAAATCCCCAACCAAACCAAGTATGCCAGTGAGAAGGCATGAAAAATAAAGTTCTTTAGCTTTACTGTCTGAAAACAAATTGAAAGTGTCATTTTTATTTTATAGTGTGAAAAATAGAGCAGTTCCTTGTATAGGAGAGCAGTTCAAAATAAATTCAACCAGAAAGCAAAAACTTGAACAGAAATATTTTGAAACAGGATAGCCACTAAAACAGAGTTGGGAAGGGAGAGAGGGAAGAAAAAGAGAAAAGAAAATAAAAAGAGAAGGGAACTTCCCTAGGGCCAAATATTATGAAATACATTACAAAGTAAACTGCTCAAATGCTGTTGAGGCAAGCAAAGTGAGCTACAAATACTGCACACTTTTTATGAGAGTCCCTAGAAGACATTTCAAAGCGTCACGCAGAAAGGTTTTCTTCTGTTTGCTACAAGCAAAGAAAAGGACCTGGAAAAACTGACACTTTTTGGAAGCATTGTTAAAAAAAAACAAACCTGAGTAAAAATTACTGCAAAAAGAAGGCAGGCCCTGGAAAACAAAAAAAATCCTCTCCTGGGGTAGGGTGGGGAAAGAAAAAGATGGACTGTTTATACATAAAGCATCCTGATTACCTGTTCCCTGTTGAATCTTGGGAAATCTGTAAGTTTGGAATAACAGAAGAAACACCATATTCATCCTGATACTTCTTACATGTTTTATAATGCTGTCTCATCCACGAAAATCTAACCTGTAAATGAAATGCCAAATTACTGAAATGATACAGTCCAGGGACAGAAGGAAGAGATCATTCTGCCAATGGAAAACAATGCATGCAGGAATATCACAGACATCATATGCGGCAGAGACCAGAACTTGTGTCTCCCCTCCCCAACAGAAGATCTTTGATTCCGTTCTCCAGAGAGCCTCTGTCACTCTGTGAGACTGAAGAACATTCCCACTCCCCAAATCCCCAACAGCCAGGCACCTCAGAGCTCACTCAGGGGTACAACATATGGGTAAGCTCCATTTAACTCAAACAAAGTCACAGGAACCACACCTCCCACATCCAGGATCAATAACTGATGAGCTACAACAGGGAAGAGCCACGAGTATGGGACAAGCACCACTGCTCCTTCAGTCTTCTCTGGCTCGCAGTTACCTTATGCAGGGCAAAATCTTTTTGGATTAGGTGTGTTCTGAGAATACTTAACTTTCCTCTTTGAGAGGGGAGGAACAAAAAAGGAGGGGGAAAAAAAAGAAAGGGTGAATGAACACCATCTTAAGGTGTTCATTCATTCAGGGCAAAATCTTTCTGCATTAGGTGTGTTCTGAGAATACTTAACTTTCCTCTTTGAGAGGGGAGGAACAAAAAAGGAGGGGGAAAAAAAAGAAAGGGTGAATGAACACCATCTTAAGGTTGTCTGTCCACCTTAAATGCAAAGACAGTGACTTGCTTGTTGCTTCCATTTGTCAGAAGACAGCTGTACTGGATATGCTCCAAATCAGAATTTCAGATCCAACAGCACTGTCAGAAAGTGCTCACAGGTTGAACAAGATCACATCTCACATGTCTGTGCCTAAATGGCATTGAAGTTTTTAGGGGGATTTGTTTGGTTCTTCCTTCCAGTTTACCAGCTTGCTACCATTGCCTCTTCCCACCTTTTCATCCTAGTGAATCATGTGTAACGAAATAAGCAGCTTGGCTTTCCACAAGTGCTCACCTTCACACCGGCAGAACTAAGCCCCAAAAGGAAGGAAATAAACATGAATCATAGAATGGTAGGTTGCAAAGGACCACAAGGATCATCTAGTTCCAACCCCCTGCCATAGGCAGGGACACCTCCCACTAGTACAGGTCACTCAAGGCCTCGTCCAACCTGGCCTTGAACACATCCAGGGAAGGAGCAGCCACAGCCTCCTTGGGCAACCTGTTCCAGTGCCTCACCACCCTCACTGTAAACAACTTCCTCCTAACATCCAGTCTAAATCTCCCCTCTGCCAGTTTAAACCCATTGCCCCTCATCCTGTCATTACAAGACCTTGAAAATAGTCCCTCCCCAAACCTCCTGTAGCCCCCTTCACATCCTGGAAGGCCACTCCAAGGTCTCCTGGAAGCTTTCTCCTCTCCAGGCTGCACAGCCCCAACACTCATAGCCTGTCCTCAGAGCAGAGCTGCTGCAGCCCTCTCAGCATCTTTGTGGCCTCCTCTGGACCCGCTCCAACACTTCCATGTCTTTCCTGTGCTGGGAGCTCCAGAACTGCACACAGGATGCCAGACAGGGTCTGACAAGAGCAGAGTAAATGGGGAGAATCCCCTCCCTTGCCCTGCTGCCCACACTGCTCTTGCTGCAGCCCAGCACACAGTTGCTGTCTGAGCTGCATGCGCACACTGCAGGCTCATGTTGAGCTTTTTATCAATCCAGACCCCCAGGGCCTTTTCCTCAGGGCTGTTCATTGCCCACCCAGCCTGGAGTTGTGCTTCGGATAGTGCCTATCCAGGTGCAGGACCTTACACTTGGCCTTGCTGAATTTCATGAGGTTGGCTCAGGCCCACCTCTGCAGCCTGTCCAGGTCCCTCTGGATGGATCCCTGCCCTCTAGCAAGTCGACTGTGCCACACAGCTTGGTGCCATCTGCAAACTTGCTGAGGGTGCACTGATTCCTCTGTCCATGGCACTGACAAAGATGTTAAACAGCATTGGTGCCAGCACTGACCCCCCCCACTGAGGTACCCTACTTGTCACTGGTCTCCAGTGAAGACTACCTGGATTTGAATTTGATCTAAACAAAAGGTGTGGCTGAAACCCTGCATCTATTTAGACCAAAAGAGAGACTCCCCCTGATTTCAGCAGGGGTCAGAACTTGCTGTGAAAATAATGTCTCCTTTTAAAAGGGAATTAAGGGAATGGTAACAGAGTGGTGGGGCAGGAAGAAAATAGATGTGATTGGGAGTACACTGAGGTAATCAACCTGGGGTTTTTTCTTTTTAAAATTAAATTTCACAACAGCTCCAGGAATTTTCATTTACATAGAGAAAGTTTCTGAGATTTGCCATCCATCTTCAACTTTCATTGCTGGTTGCCTATTTTTTCCAGTTTGACAGCTATATGCAAGCATTTCGTTGCGTGTTTTTTTTTTGTTGTTTTCTGGCTCTCCACTCAAAAAAAGTCCTTACAGACAATGCAAGATCCTCTTTTAGCTTACACCTGTTAGGCATATCTAGCAGGGACTGCATGCCCAGTAGATGCACGTGCCACACAAAGCCAAGTTCAAACTGCTATAGGCTCTTTAGCCTCAAGACAATGACACACACCACAAGTGTGTCTGGTCAAAAAATAAGGAAAAAAAAAAATGTATGGAACTTTTTGTAAAGTTTTACTCTACCTGCTTCTCACAGCATCTACAGCCCCCAGAAGCTTTCTTCATACTGTTTTCAACATCTAGAGCCCTTTTGGGATATGTTCTTTCTTTTTTAGTCACGCTCCCCCGGCAGAGAGGACAGTGTGTTCCACTTTCTCTGATAGCTGTCAAGAAGCACTTCCTGCAAAACCTAAATTAAAAAGTTACCACAAACACAGGTTAGCAAAGCGAAGAGAGTTGGATGCTTTGTCCTAGAAGAGAGCTGGGTAATTATTAGAGAAAAAAAAAAACACCAGGCTAATAGTCTATTAAATGCAAATAAAGATCAGAAAAGGGAAAACATGGTGCTTACAAAGCAGAATATGGAAATCAGGGAAATTTGGCAAGGGAGTTTAGGTAAAAATCTTGCTATTTACCGAGCAGTATTGCTGTGCTGTGCACTGGATTGATCATTAATGAGATATTAAATGCTGCAGCAGGCACGTGACAGGGGGAAAAGCTTATCAGAGTAATTCCTGTTTATTGTCCTTAAGCAGAGCCAAAAATACTGCAAAGCTTCCCTTAACTCGCCTCCCCACAGCTCGGCAGCTTTTGCAGTTCTCCTCGCTCGCTTCCCTCGTGTGCCAAGCGCCAAAGCTATTTTGCTTTTCTACAAAGTAGAAACAATGTTCCTCTGACAAACGCAGAGCAGCAGCGCTGTAAAAAGAAAAGAGCTAAGCGACGCTCCTTGCTCGGAACCCGACAGGAAACTAGAGAGTGAAGAGGCGAGTTGGGTTAGACGTGTAGGATGTTTTCTCCGCCGGGGAAACTCGGCCTCCACCGATCATCCGACCGGGGGGGGTGGCTCCAAGAGATGGCTTTCCTAACAGACCGGTCCTACAAAAGAAAGCGTCGAGGGAAGGCTGTGGGCAGCAACTCGCACCGAGCCCCACAGCCAGCTAGCTCCCCGCTAAGTCCCTGGGCTGCGCGGGTCCCGCCGCGGCCGGCTGCGGGCCGAGGATCTGTGCGCTGGGGGCCAAGGAAAGGC
>VWZE01002870.1:1208651-1223192 GCA_013396675.1 Eubucco bourcierii
CAGTTCGCGGTCCTCACGGGCGTTTTGAACACCTCCTGGCAAACCGGGCAGTAAAAATCATCCTCGCTGAAGCACGCCGCCGCCGCTCCTTCGGCCATGGCAACACGTCAGGGCCTCTCCGTGAGGATCGAGGACGAGAAGGAAGCTCCGCCCTGACGAGCTGATCCCCGCTCCACTCCCGCGGGCCCGCTGCGGGGCACGGCAAGNGTCGGAGCGGGCCCGGCCAGAGCACCGCGCGTCCCGCCCCTCTTCCCTCCTCCCTCCTTCCTTCCTTCCCCGGCCGGGGAAGCGCTCCCGCTCCGAGCTCTACCTGCCAGCACCCGGGGAACGCAGCCCCCAGCGGCCCAGCCACAGCTCCGGCCGGGCTCCCGGCGGCACCCAGCCCCCTGTCGCCGTCGCTGCCGCTCTCCTGGGGGAAGGCAGGGGCGGGACCGGGGCCTGCGTTTCCATGGCGATCGCCTGCCGGCCCGGCGGGGCTGCGATGACACGAAGAGGCGGCCCGCGCTCCGCCCTGCTCAGGAGGTTTCCCCGCTCCGCCTCTCCAGAGGTCGGTGCCTCCTCTTCCGCGGTAGCCCGGGGATGGCCTGGCTGGAGGCCTCGGTCCTGCTGTGACGGCAGATGTGTGCGCGCTAAGGCTGGGGACCCGGCCCCTGAGCCCCTGGCCCAGAAGGGGAGGGTTGCAGGCTCATCAGCATCCGCAAACCTGCTGCGGGTACACTCTATCCCTTCATGCACGTCACTGATGAAGAGCTTGGAACGTGTCTGGACCCTGTACTGACTCCTGGGCAACACTGTGAGCTACAGGCCTCTAGCTAGGCACAACCCTCCGAGCTCTATCATTCAACCGGTTCTCAATCCACCTCACTGTACTCTTGGGTAACCTACACTTTGCAAGCTTCCCTATGAGGATGTTATGGGAGGCAGTGTCCAAAGCCTTGCTGAAGTCAAGGTAGCCAACATCCACTGCTCTCTTGTCTACCCAGCCAGTCATGCCATCATAGATGGCTATCAAACTGGTCAAGCATCATTTCCCCTTGGTGAATCCGTGCTGACCACTCCTAATGACCTTCTTTTCCTTCATATGCTTAGAGATGAACTCCAGAATGAGCTGTTTCAGCACCTTTCCAGGGACAGAGGTGAGGCTGACTGGCCTGTAGTCTCCTGAGTCCTCCTTCCTGCCCGGTCCATACTGTTGGCAGTACGTTAAAAGGAAGAATTACAGAAGCCTCAGTTCAGATGCTGCTCAACTACTCTGTGATACTTGCTGGAGAGAAGCAGCATGACCTTCAGCCTCAGCACGTGAGAGACTGAAAGAGATGAGCTCCCACGTCCTGCAGTATGGCTTCAGCAAAGCATGTCCTTACGCCTCAACTTCTCAATCTGTAAAAAGAGAGCAGTTTTTAATCACTAAATAAGCCTGCTAGAAGGTTAAATTAATAACTGCAGATAAAGAGGATAATGTCTTTTGAAGGCAGGAGTTAAAGAAAAGTAAAGATTTATGACTAAAAGACCATTAGAGGTCCATTTGAACTTTGTTTTGGAGACCACAGCATTTATCGATTGATAGCTTTTGGTGGGGGAGAAATTGCACAGGTGACCTCAGGGAGGTAAACTACAGGAAGGTGTGTGTGCAGGCATTCATGTTCTTGGCAACCTTATTGTAAATCTTGATCCTTTAATAAAGCTGTGACCTTGGAGTTGACAACTGGTACACCACGGAGCAATATATAGCATGGCACCAGCCTTGTAAATCTTGGGTAGTTCTTGCCATTGCCACAGGCAGTACGTAAAGAGAAATCAAGCAGCTGGAGTTTATGAAACACATTTATTAGAAGGAAAACATTTTAAATCAGACTGTTTGGATTAAATGAAACCAGTGGCCCTGCCAACTTTTTATTCCTTGTGATATAAATGTGTTTGTGAAATGAGATCTCAGCAGTGAAAACTTGTGGACCTGCTCATAAAATCTGGCCATTTGCAAGGGGTAGCCGCTGCTGGAGAGGCAAAATCTGGGTCATCTTTGCACAGCTACTGTATGACTTTGTACCCAAACTACTTTTTGTACATCTATTATTTTGGTTGGTTTCTTGACAATGCTGCTGTTGCTGCAAGAACAGCACATCTCCTTGCCAGTGTGAAGAGAACAGGGATTTGTTGTGTGGGAGCAAAGATGGAAGTGAACAGAAAGGCAACAAGAGAAGGCTATGTAATAGCAGGAGGATCAGAAGGTGTCATATAGAGCTGCTTTTGACAGCTGTATCACTACCAACAAGACTACAAACTCCTATAGCTTATTTAATACATATATAAAGTTTATCCATTTTTTTAGGTGTACAGGATGCCAGAAATCCAGTAGCTTTTTTTCTGTATTTTTTTACTACTTTGTTCTGGCAGACCAGGGTGGGTTTTGTTCAGTTACTCAAATGTTCCCACAACTCTTTAGAGCAGCAGCATTCATTTTTTCTGACTGAGGAATTTTCATTCCCAAGGACAGGTATCAGAGGGAAGCAGCTTTCCCAGCCACATGAAACACTGACTCTTTCTCTTACCCAAAAGTAGCCACTTTCTGATGCTGTGAAAAAAATGCAAATCTTTTGTTAGAATTGTAGAATTGGTTTAGTTTGAAAAGATCTTTAAGATCCTCGAGTCAACTGTTATATAACTTTACCCAGGCTGGTAAAGCCCCTCAGCACCACATCTCTGCCTCTTTTAAACCCCTCCAGGGATGGGGATTCAACCACCATTTCCAGGCATCCTATTCTAGTGTTTGAGAATCCTTTCAGTGAAGAAGTTTCTTCTAATATCCAACCAAAACCTCCATTTGAGGCCTTTTCCTCTTGTTACAAAGGAGAAGAGATTAACCCTGACCTGGCTCCAGCCTCCTTTCAGGGAATTGTAGAGAGCAATGAGGTCTCCCCTCAGCCTCCTCTTGTCCAAACTAAACAACCCTAGTTCCCTCAGCCACTCCTTCCCAGACCTATTCTCTAGACCCTTCACAGGCTTCGTTGCCCTTCTCTGGGCCTGCTCCAGCACCTCAGTGTCCTTCTGGTTAACATGTTACCATGCAACTAAAGCTACTCTAATCACCACTTCTATGCCTGACCATGAATTCTCATTGCTTACAGATACAACTGCATCTTTGAAGGACACACTGCACACTACCAATTGCAGATACTTTTTGTAAATGCTGTTGTAAGAACACAAGTTAGCTAAAAGGCAACATCAAGAGGGCAGATTTGTTTGTTGGGGATTTTTTGCTTTGGTTTCATTTTTGGGTTTTGGTTTGGGGTTTTTTGTTTGTTTGTTTGTTTGTTTGTTTTTACAATAAACACAGTATTCAGTACTTGCTGTCCTTTCAAGATGGCTTTCTTTTGCCAACTTTGCTAAGTCTATCTTGCACTGCAAATGGAAACTTTGCTGCAATCCCTGACAGTAGGTAGCACGCCTGTTTTGAGGGGGAAATTTCTTCCAGATGATTTGGTGCTGTGGCAGGTGAAATGCTGTTGTTTGTTATTGATCTCCAGCACTGCACTATCATCATCAGTGACTTCTACACAAGACAGAACAGAGCTGCAAGCAAACAGGACAGGCTGCTATTGAAGGCAGTGTATCTGTATATACTGGACCAGCAGCAATTTCAGGACTGCTGACTGGTGGAGCATCTGATAATATTTTCTTTTATCATCACTCCCCCTGCTCCCCCCACCCACCCCCCCCCAAAAAAAAAAAAAAACCACCAAACCAAACCAAAACCAAAACCTTTCAAACCCAAAAAACAACCAAAAAACCCCCACTACAAACTCAAACCTATATTTTTAATGACATTGACATTTAATTTAAAAATAAATTGTAAATCAAAACAATGCTTAGGAAAAATAAAAGCAGGTCCGTGGAGGTTATTAACACTCTGTTATTAATTGCATTGCAAAAGTTGACATTTTAATGACCACATCTACAGCACAAGTTCCTTCACTCTTCTGTAGCAGTCCTTATGAGCTGTTTGGGTGATTCATGTGGACATAATCTAAGAATGACCCATCTAGAACGCTTTCAACAAGAACTTCTCCAACAGTGTTTATGTCCTGAAAAGAAAAAGGAGGATATTTTATTGACTGTCAAAATAGTAATTAATGTTTTAAAGATTTCATTTTGCCTGCTTCAGTTGCCAGTTAACAAAACACTGGTTTCAGTGGGTTTACATCTGTGTTTAAAGTTTACTGCCCAACTCTCTGTTCTTTAGTGGTAAACACTGCAACACAAAGGAAGAGAAATCAATATGAAACTTGAAATAAATGAGGGTGTCAAATGCTCAAACAGCTTTGTTCAGTGAATATGCAAACCTCAACATGTATGGAAGTAAATACTCCAGTCCTAGCTATACTTTATGAAGCTATATATGTCAGCTATCATTAAAGTGCTATCATACATAGGTCTGCCTCTGCTATATGTGTGAATTATAGGTTCAAATGACTAAGATGCTTCTTCACCCCACCCACCATCAGGACATAATGTTCCTCAGTACATTTACATCATTTGAAAACAAAAATGTTTTATATCTTTGGCATTTTGTCAGGATGAGTTACAAACATAAACACAGGAAGACACTAACTGATATTGTTGAGAAGCATGTTCATGCTTGTACTGAATTTTCTGTTTCACAGTTCACTCAGCAGACAGTTGCAGCATCTTTCAGAGGTTCAACTGTGTTTTCTTTGGTTCTTATAGAATAAAAATAGGTTGTTGAAACTTTCATTTAAAGTACCTAAGTTTCCATTTGAGGACCTTGAAGTTAGTTATAAACATGAGTCAGATTCATAGATTCACAGAATGGTTTGGGTTGGAAGGGACCTTGAAGGTCATCCATTTCTGACTGCCCTGGCACTGACAGAGACACCATCCACCAGACCAGATTATGCAAGGTCTCATCCAACCTGGCCTTCAGCACCTCCAGGAAGGGACCCTCCACAGCCTCCCTGGGCAACCCGTTCCAGTGCCTAACCACCCTCACTGTAAAGAATTTCCTTCTAGCATCCAACCTGTCTGCCCTCCTCAAGCTTCAATGCATTCCCCCTCATCCTATTCAGAAATGAGGTAATGGAGGACCTTTCCTTAGTCCCACCATGAGACAACAACAGAACTGAGGATGGAATCCCTAAGATGGTGCCTCTGAGTACCAGACTGTGCACTTTCTGCATATAGCTACTACACTTTACGACTCTAGTGCAGTTACCTGCTCAGTTCGTTTCCTGACTTCTTAATGGAAAAGGGTATTGAAGAAGATACACATAAAGAACACAAGTCAAATACTTTACAAGTAGCACTACTCACTATATAGTCTTCATAATGGAGTGTATGTCTGAGTTGAAGATGCCTTACAAAATTGCTGCTGAAATAGCTTGGATTTCTCTCAGGTGTTAAACAACAAATTGGACAACACTATAAATATAAATAAATGGAAGGAAATACTCAGTATCCATTTGTTTATCATTCAAAGAAAAAAAACTAATAACAGATAATCCACTTGTTCATCATTCCAGCCACTGTTTGGGTAATAAAGTGCTACAAGAAATTTGCAAGAATTCCCTCTGTGCTTACAACACAAGTGCCATCAAAAGAAAAGTTTCATTACTTCCTGTGTTCTCTAATATAAAAGTTGCAGTTGCTGCAATATTTATTTCTTCAAGCAATAGCGTGAGAACACTGTGTATGCTAAAAAGATAATTACTATGGAATACACCATGTGTAAATATACTATGTGTAGACTAAAAGCCAGCTTTATGACATGTTATGGTAATGAACAGTATGATACAGCACACCCAAAAAAATCTTCTTTCTTGGAACTAAGAGGCTGTGTGTGTTCATTCTAAGTTTGAAATAAAAAGGCTGAAACAGCCATGCCAAATCACCTTTGCAGATACACCTAAAATCCTGAAAGTTACCCCAAAGGTATTTCAGAATTAAAAGGAAGGGTCAGAGTTGTCAGTAGCTAAACCACAAAGTGCACCTCTCAGCATGTTCCCTGTCTTTGTTTTGTAGTAACGATGTGGTGTCTACAATTTACAAACCAACTAAACCAGTTATGGAACCCAGAGGACTTTCAAATTTATTTTTTTTTTCTCTGCTTATAATTTTTACATTATTTGTAGGCAAACATAGCTCTGAATATTCTTTTTTTTTGGTAAACATTAGGTTTCAAAGAAATGTGAAACAGAGTCTGTATAATGCATATTGCTCACAAGTCTCTGAGGATTACCTCTAAATTGAGCAAAGGATTTAATGATTTTCTAAGTTTTCAAGTTTAATTCTGACCTACAACTACATAACACAGATAATTATTAATTTACCCCAAGTGAAAAAGGAAGAGCTGACAGACTGATAGGTGTGATTAAAAAAAATATGCTAACAATTACTTTAGTTGACCAAAGTAAATTCAGACTCTAATCTGAAAAAATATAACATTTGGGAAGATGATGTAGGTTAAAGCATTAAGTCAGAGTGAACACAGCATATACTCAGTGAATGCTTCCTTGCATTTATTCACAGCTCTGGCTCCACAGTTACTTACATGATCATGGTTAAGCAGTGAAAACTAACACTAACCTGCAGTGTGAAAGGGAATGGAGTGCTGAGTTCTCCCCATCCTACCCACTGCAGAAAGCAGGAGCATTGGCTGATTCGCCTACAAGTCCTTCAATCTATAATCTCTCTAAAACACCTCTTCTGTGAGATGTGGGAATCATCTAAAATGCCTCAAAGAAAAAGCAGGAAAGTAAATTATGCTTTTTGAGATCTGAGTCTACAACCTATGGGCCTCAGACCTACAAACAGGGTCACAGTAAAGCTTTGCAGCCTCTGTGGACCTCCAGAATGAAGCCATTTATGTGATGTTATCTTAACTTTAAAAAATAATTAAAAGCCTCAGTGTGAGAGACTCCTGTAAGGCCATATAAACAGTTCTCAAATTATAACCTCAAGCCCCAGATGAGAAAACAGAGCAAACACTGCACATAAATGTGAGTTATGGCAGTAGAAATAACGTGTGGGATTTAAAAGCAGGCAAGTCACTGAAGCTTAAAGTGCTCATTGTCTTGGCTTGTAAGTAACTTCTTGTATCCATCATAATACTTCCTATACCATTTTCAGTGCTCCTGCCAGCATCCATGATGATAGGAGAGACAATATTTTAGATGTTTTGTACATATATATATATATATATATATATATATATATATATGCACACACACACACACACATACACACGGGGACAAGATGTGGATATGGGTACCTTCTTCCTCCACTATCAAAAACAATCAATTAAGGTATTTTCTTTTGGTTATCTCCTGTCAGTAATGCTTGCTAAAATTAATCAGTTCATCACATGAATTCAGTAAAATATATACTTATGTACATTACCACTGCTCCCCTTTCCAGTCTGTGGTAAGACAGACAGTGATCCATTAGCTCATCCTCAGCTACTTGGCACTGGCAGTAAGGACAGGAATATCTGGGAATAGGAGGCAGTGTATAGTTAGCAGATGCAATAGAACAGACACGTTTTTAGGACTACAAGCAATAAAAGGAGTAGTTAGATTTCACTGGCCAGATGTCATTAGGAAATTTTTTTGCCACAGCTAAAATGCAGCATGGGTGCATGACATGTACCTGTGTGTGATCTATGCTGTGCTGGCAAAAGGTCACCTTGCTAATGGATGCAGCGAGCACTGCACGGAACCGTGCCAGCACGTCAAGATATTGATCCCAAAAAGCACTCTTAACATAACCATGACCTTAGAGAAGAATGGATGAAAATACTGAACACAATCACTACAGGCATTTGATAAAAGCATCATTTAAATGCTCTGATTCACTTGGAGCATGCGTGACCAAACTGCCAATGCTCGGGAGCCCTCATTAAGCATCACCACTTTCTCACAGAGGTTTCCTGTTTAGTTTTCAGGACAGGGTATGGTCTTGTTGCTTGGTGGAAACACTGCTTTCAAGGTTAGTGCAGTTTTCAGATGTGCCTGGGTAAATGTTCATGTTTTTCTGAGCATGAAATGAAGTATAAGTGAGAAGCAGATAAGTCTTGTGAGCAAGCAATCTGCTCAGTAAAGGATTCCTGCTGAATTCTGAGGCAGAAACAAGTATCAACTAAAAAGAAAAAAATAAAAGGAAAATTCTACCAGTTTGACTTTACTCTGTTGGGATAACAAATTCAAAAGTGCTTTTGCAAAGTCATAATCACCAAGGTCTACCTTGTTACAGCATCTCCAGGCTCCTGTGTAGGTCCATAGTTTTGTATATATTTCTCACAAGTTCTTAAATGAGCTCTCATTTCACTCAGACAAACCTAAGGAATGAGAAGGAGCAGCTTGTTATATTTCATACAATGCTCAGCTCAAAGCCTTACTACATAGAATCATAGAATGGTAAGGTTGGATGAGACCTCAAGGATCATCTAGTTCCAACCCCCTGCCATAGGCAGGGACACCTCCCACTAGTACAGGTCACTCAAGGCCTCCTCCAGCCTGGCCTTGAACACCTCCAGGGATGGGAAAAATGCGCACCTCCTACCACCAGCTCTGTTCCTTGTTACTGGCTCAGTATTGCTCTAATACATTTTATAATAATAACATTCAATTTATGAAAATAAAGTTAATTCAAGTTAAATAATTATTGGTTCGTGGTGATTTTATTTGTCCCCAACGCTGGCCTTTAATATTTTAGAATGAAATCTGGGAGGCAAAAGGGAAACATTTCCAGTTCGGGGAGGGACACCCTGCCAGTTCACATCTTGCTCTGTTTTTAATAGTGAAAATCTAGAGCAATTCTGCTAAAAATGAAAATAATCCAATGTGAGGGCTCAGTGAAGTCATCACCAAAACTGTTTTGTAGATTCATTAAGGATAAAAATTGGGGGTTATATTGCTGCTGCTACTGGCCATCCTATTTCCTTCAGCTCAGACTCTCCATATAACAAATCTGATGAAGGACAGTCATGAGTAATTTTCATGACAAGAAAGAATATGAAATGATATGAAACCACCATGTTGAGATATTAAAATATTGTTTGCACAGAAACAGTGCAGAGACATTAATATTACTTGTAGTTTGTTCTATATTCTTAACCTTTAAACATTGTTGACTGGTTCTGGTGAATCTTGGGAAGAGACTTACTTAATGTCACCCTGTCTCAGCTGTCTGTGCTATGGCTCCACTTCAATGATTACCCTGACTGCAGATGCAGCAGAATGAAAATGCTCAGGCTGCAGTCTCTTAATTGCAATTTCTACTCCTCAAATCAAAACTGCAGATTAAGTTCAGTTTATCCTAACACAGCAATCCATGCACTGCCGTGACTGAGGATCATCTGCCAAGGGTAGTCTGCCAGGTACCAGAAACAACATACAAAGGCATCCTGATGCTGGAATGCTTTAAAACCACTCTCCTTCTCAACCTATCTTAGTGGCCTCACTGATGGCCTTACTCCAGAAACACAGCCAACACTTTCTGTGGCCACAAGAGAGATGACAAACCCCTGCAGACAGCCATGGGCAGGACACTGCCACTGAACAGCAAAAAGCAGTTCTTCAGCTCTGCTAAGTTCTGGGAAGCCTAAGTAAGTCACATGGAGCTCAGCACTCCTGAGCACACCTGTTACAGTTGGGTTCCTTCTGTAAAACCTTATTTAAAATACAATCCAGACTTTAAATTCAATATTTAGCTTCTGTTAATATCAAGGTGTTGCAGTTCATGCATTTCATTGTTACTTATAAGAAGATCTTTCCCTAATGGTAAAAAGGTAAAGAACTAATAGTGTTAACCACAAATAAACTAATTTTTTTTCCCTGCTATGTTTTATGTCTCTGTAATTCCCCACAAGGCTGTGAATAGCAATCTTTCTGAAGTTCACACATATACTTGCTTGTCCTTATTTTATTGTAACACTGCTGCTGCTGCACAAGAAAGATTTAAGGGTATTGCTTTATGGTTAGCAAGACAGGAGAAATTATGAAAGCTAGATGTGAATCTGTTCAGAGAGATAAAAAAGAGAGAGTCAGATCTAAGCTGCAGAATTTCCTCCCACAGAACAACACAGGGGAAATATGAGGGGAGAGCAGGACTACAGAGTGCTCATTATACAGAAAGAGGCACAGAGCAAATATTCACAAACACAGGAGAAAATGCTTGGGTTTACACAAGTTTTCATATTCAAGTATTTAAATTAAATCTTGGTTAACTGTTTTTCTTACTGCTATATGCCCTGTTCTCCACCACAAAGCCCTGTCAGCCTTCTGCTCTGCACCTTGTTTTGATGAGACATGATTAAGATGTTCCAGTTCAAACAGCAGCATTTGAAACTTTGTTTGCATGTAAGTGATGTTTCAAAGGCTTTATTTAAATGTAAGGAAAAAGACTCAGTTTAGGCAGGTTACCAAAGTGGGTGTGCTAAAAGAACAAAACCAAACCAACAAAAATTAACATTTTTTTCTGTATTTGTCCTGCACTTTTAACAGATGAAATTGTGGGCAGGATTTTTAGAACCAGACAATTGCAGTATATTAAAAAAAAAAAAAAAAAAAAAAAAAAAAAAAAAAATTCCTTTCTCCAGCCAAAACCGAGGTAGAGAATCAAGAAGATTTGTCTCCCATTGGTTTAGGCTTGAGCTTAATGTTTGCTATGGCACTGGCAAGGTGTTTTAGAGCTCTTTTAGATATGGAACTTGATAAATCGCAAAAAAACTTATCCTTCTCTCATCGTGCTGGTGGAGTTTCTCTGTTTAGACATGCCCCTAAAAAGGGATCTTAAGAGTTATGGATACAGGAATTATTTAGTAGTTTGTGTTCAGGGCTGCAAACCTGTGTTTCACATTCTGGGCAATTTTGGAATGTGCTCTCCATCTTCTTGGCAATATCAGTGGCTGGAATTCCTTCAGAAGGCAGATAAGCACGGCAGTAAGGACATGTCCATGCATTACTCTTTAAACTTGCAGAAATACAGGAATGACAGAATCTACATAGAGAAAGAGACAAAACCGAATGTGACAATCTCCTTCCTCCAAACATGCTTCAAATAAGGCAGGGTCTAATCAGAACTTTGCACCACATGACAGCCCAGGGGTAGCATTGCAGGACGCTTGTCTCAGGATATATTGTTAAGAAGATTGTGGGTGTTGTTCCGCTTGTGTTAAGCAGAGATCTGAAAAGAGACATGCTGAGCTTCCCGGAAGCACTGAAGCAGGTGAATGTGAGGACATTCCAGGGCAGAAGCGAGAACTCATCCTCCGTGGGCCAGGCAAAGCCGCCAGTCCATGATTCAAAAGTCTGCCACCAAGGCAAAGATGATTTCAGTTCTGCAGGGTTGCTGCTGGACAGTGTCACAGGTATGCGTACCGATAACGTAGTGCAAGCCTTCCTGAACACCGGAGGATACTCAGAGCCACTCCCATAAGAGACAACCATCCGGGTCGCTAAGATAAGGGGAATTACCCAGTACGAGATGAAGTCAGGAATCTGAGAACTGCCAGGCTGTTGTGTGGTAAGTGGTTCTCTGATCCAGCCACCTCGGGGTTTGGGTTGGGTGAAGGCACACCTACCTCTGGGCATGTCTTAGCCTCTTCACTTCTCTGGGTTTAGTCATAAAAGCAGATTGGATTAGCGGTCACTGCCTTTGAAAGCTTTTTGTCAGTTAAAAGACAGATAAGCTTTGGTAAATCTTCCCGTAGAGATGTTAAACATGACTGCCTTTCACCATCTGAGCACCACCGCAAAGTTCCAGTGCTAATGGGACAGGAGATGGCCTTTGGAGTAAATTACAACTCCCCATCAAGTTCGGATAGGGATCTGAAGGGCAGAGTGACAGCCTGGGGCTGCAAGGAAGGACAAAGGAAAGGCTGAAAACTGACTGACTGACAGCCCCTCTGGCTTTGGAGGAGCTAGCCCAAGCTATTGTGCCAGACTGCAGCTCACAGTGAGCACTACTGCACAGACATAAAGGTGAGGAGGTGGCAAAAGCCCTTGCATTTCTGCAATAAATTTGCACTTGTGCCCCTCTGCCAAGCCTCTCAGCCCTGCAGCAAAAACAAACTTGTGTCTGCAGCCTCAGCTGCATGGATGTAAAACATTACTTAAGTAAATTGCTGACTTTGCACTGAAACAGGCAAGGGGCAGGGACATCCGGTTTGCCAGTTCTGCCTGGAGATTTAAATGCAGTAGCTTCCAGAAAAGAGACACCTAAAACCATAGATGACTGTAGTCATGGTTGGCAGACCGCTCAAACCAGCAATTGCTGGTGGTCATGCCGTTGCCAATTTCGGATGCTGCCACTCACATTGTGCTGTGTTACCCCTCCTTTGAACCATACAATCATTTAGGTTGGAAAAGACCTTTAAAATCATTGAGTCCTGCCACATACCAGATGTTACCCACTTTCCCTTCTGTCTCCTCTCCCAAGCCTCCAGCCCGGCAGAACGTATCATGTGCTTATCTCTCAGATGCTTCTACTCAGTCCTTCATTTTAGTGCAAATCCACCAGCTTTCCCACTTGCTAAAATGCTAACCTTCACACCAGAGAGGCTAAGTCGTCGATCCACACTGCCCCCACCAGCTCTGCTTTGCAGACAGCATCTCCAGCAGAGAAGTGAAGTTGGAAGCTGAAGCCAAACCTTCTTCAGCCACTATAAAACGGCTTGCCAAGCTCGCCAGTGCACTCTGCAACAGCATCTCTAACATACTTAACAGCCTGTGATCGATCTATAGGAGGGTTTCAGATGTAATCTCTTCTTTGGAAGCCTTCTCAATACATAGCTCCACGGAGCCATGTAAAATACAATCAAAGCTTAAGTCAGACAGAAGGTGATATTTTGCAGGCACTTCACAGAAGTAAAAACGATTACATGAAGTGCAAACAGAGTGCAGCCAAGTCCCAACATCTCCTCGTCCAAAGATAAACTCTGAATTGTTACACAGAGTTTGGCCTCGGGCAGGTTTTAACTTGGATTATTCCTGTACTTTAGACAGGGTTGAAAAGGTTCCTTTGTTTCCCTGACCAGCGGAATGGACTTCTATAAATAGTCCTGTCCAAGGGTCACACGTGCTGAAAGCCTTCTCCTTCTGTCACAAAACAGAAAAAAAAAACCCAGATCATATTATGCCAGTTTGTTCACCTTCTCCCTGAAACTCTCAATCACAGGAAAAAGAGGTAACATAAAGGATACAAGGTCTGGCAAGAACAACTACACTCATGCCTTGTACATGCAGAGTCTTTTGCTGTTAAGTCAGCAATTTGTTCTATTGACTATAAAAACGATTTGCAAGACTTTCAGGTTCAGCAACAACCACCTCCCTGCCCTGGACTCAGTTTATCACTGCTTTATTTGCACAGTCTGTATCTAAACAGGTAAAACAAACAAACAAATACAGCAGTTCAGGCAGATGAAATAAAGCCTAAGCATCTCAGCATATTGACTCTGAACACGGCTAAAGCTGTTTTCCCCTCTTCATCTCTAGTTAGAGGCTGTGTAACACTTCTCACATCCAACAAAAGCTAACACATCTGTTCCTGAAGATACCCAGGGTGCTGTGAACAGCTGCATTTTTAGACACACATGTGTCTCAGCTCAGGAGTACATCATTTTCCATGATCTGTGACCTGGAATAAATACAAAACAAACCTCCCCAGGTGAACAGCAGGAAAGGCACAGCTGCTTAGTGGATTTCTGTTTAAAATGAACAAAAGACTGAGTTGTCTGTTGTTTCAGGGGGCAACAAGTGGTCCTAGAAACTAAGAATGGGTTCAGAAACATGGTAGGTAAGGGATTTTTTCTTTCTTTCTTTCTTTCTTTTTTTTTTTTTTTTTCAATAGAATTATTCCTAAACACTGGTTTAACCACACTTTTGACAGCTATCATCATTTGGAGGATGCAGGTGCCTGGTGCCACGTTTATAAAGGGAGTCACTAGAGGATGGTTCACGTTTGTTCCTCCTGTTTCCACCTTTGTCCATTGCTCTGTGCTGATTCCAGACAGGATCTTTATGCTGTGCTTGCATCTGGACGAGATTCAGATTAGGGGCAATCTTCTGTCATGGCTCACATTAAATTTGTGGTGAAGACAGCTATTACTCACTTGGGATGTGAGGCACATGCCCACTCTAGAACATCTGAGTTTATGCACTGAGCATTCAGGTGGTCCAGAATAACTGGCTTTACCCTAAAACTGCTGTCTTTTAAAGTTGCTATGGCCTTATTCTAAAGCAGCTATCCCAAGATTGACCTTCTGGCATATCCTAACCTCAAACAAATGTAGCTGGGATGAATCGAGATGTATTTCTCTTCGTTTAACAGAAAAAGAAAACCAAAGCACAGATGTCACAACCTCTCCAAACAGCCAGCAGAGAAACCGACACAGCTTCTGGTGACTCACTGCTAAACGGACCCGCTCTGGAGCTGCCCTGCGGACGCGGGGCTGCGGCTCTACCCTCACCTACACCTAAAGCACCGATGAAACACGATCGTTTCCCATCATTTTCAAGCAATTCAAGG
>VWZE01002870.1:1223259-1266515 GCA_013396675.1 Eubucco bourcierii
TTTTTTTTTTTCTGAGCCCCCGGTGTTCACACCACAAACTTCTGCCATTGCCAGACCCCACATCCCTATCTCCCAGTCTGCCTCCCCCGGGACAAGCCCCGGGGGGGCTTGGGCTGGGCTAAGCGGAACCGGGCTGGTGGCAGTCCCGTCGGTCCCGGGCACTTACAGGTGTCCGCAGGGTGTACGGACGGGCCGGTGCAGCACCTCCAGGCACACGGCGCACTCGAAAGAAAGGGCAGGCGGCGGCACCGGGGCCGCCCTTCGGGTCAGCGCCGAGCCCATGGCAGAGTGAAGAGGACAGGAGCCAAGCCGAGCCGAACCGATTTGAGTCGAGCCGAACCGAGCCGCAAAGCAGCCCCCGCCGGGCACCGGCTGCCGCCTCACCGACCCCGGAGAGGAGCCCGCGGCGCCCCCGCCTGGCCCGATCCGCTCCGCCTCACCGGCGGGGCACAACTCCCGGGAAGCGATCGGTCAGTCTCCCCCGAGCTGGGAAAGCGGCAGAAAACAAACCCCTGTTCTTGCACAGGAGTTCACTTCCCTAAGTGCAAGGGCGGTGGGTGGGGAGGGGGCTGGAGGGCTCCAGCAGGTAGGCGTGACCTTGAATATTTTTAATCCCCCAAAACGTCCAAGTCAAGCAAACGCTGCGTTATTCGTTGGTGGCTCCCCGAAATGCGCACCCACGAAATGCTAATACCCTTAAGAGAGCTGAGTTGGCCTTGTGAGGAAGTTGTTAAAAAGCAACAAAACGTGTTTCTATAGGAAATGTTGCGCCAGAAATGTCTTCGATTTACCCTGTCACACATGGGACTAACAGAAGAAATCGTTCAGTGGGATTAAGTCTGGAGAGGCTGAGGGGAGATCTTGGTGTTTTCTGGGCAACCGGAGAGGTTGTGGTGAGGGGGGTGTTAGTCTCTTCTCCCAGATGACTAATAATGGAAAAGGAAATCGCCTCAGGTTGCACCAAGGGAGGTTTAGGTGGATATTAGGAAAATAATAATCTTTACTGAAAGAGCAGTCAGGCATTGGAACAGGCTGCCCAGGGAGGTGGTGGTGGAGTCACCATCCCCAGAGATGTTTAAAAGAGGCAGAGATGCGGTGCTGAGAGACATAATTTAGCACCAGACTTGGCAGAGTTAGAGAATGGTTTGGTTTGATGATCTTAAAGGTATTTTCCAACTAAAACAATTCTGTGATTCAAATATGACCCACTTCTGAGTAGGAAATAAAAAGGGAAATGCAGTAGATCTGACAAGTCCATGATGAAAGCATCAGCAAGTTTGACGTCTTTCAGTTTGCATCTGGCCTGCAGTGGAACTAGCAACCTTCTGTCAAAGTGCTTTTCTTGGCTTGGTTTTGGAGGAAAATATCACCGCTTTTTGGACCCAAACTCTGCAGTGATGATTATCTCATAGAAACAGCTTTGGCAGTTATTAACTTTCCAAATCAAATGTGTAATGACACCAGAAGGACAGTGACATTTCCTGTGCTTACTATTTACTCATAGGCTACCCCACTAATGAATAATAAAAACAGATTTAAGAAGAATTGTACCTCATCTTAGGTAAAACTCATAAAAATCAGGACAACCATATCCATTCTTACAGAAACTACAACAAAATGTTCTGGTGTTTGTGAAATCTTGTCAGTCAGAATCAAATCAAAGAATTTACCGTCAGCTATTGGTTTTCTTTAATAAATAACAGTTCCTCATAGTAGATCACAAGGGAAATATTAAACCTATGCCCCTAGTTGAACTCTAATTTTGTCTCTTGCTCTGTTATGTTTGGTGTCACTTGGTTCAGACTAAGATCACAGTTCTACTCAGTTTTAATTTCCTTGCATATCATTGCATTAATAATATAATGTGATAAAATGTCATTAGTCAGTATAAGATAATTAAGTGCAAAGGTTGTAAAAGAAAATCAATCAGGGACTGAAACCATAGGGTTTTTCTGGTAAATCACACACTCATTTAAAATCTGACTTAATGCAAGTATGACTAATGTATGGAAAATACTAAATCATGAAGGATAAAAGTAAAATGCTTTTTAAAAAAACCATAAACCCCCCTACATAAGCCTTTAAGTGCCCGTCAATAATATGGGAAAATAAACCCAACACTGTCATCGTTGATGTATGGAGAATGGGTGTCTCATGAAGACAGCAGTGAAACTGCATTAGAGATCTTAGGAAGTACTGATAATAATGCTCCAATACTGACTAGGTGGCACACAGAGACCTGACTGTGGTGGGAAGGGCTGGAATGATCACAAGGCTTGAAACTTGGGGTAGTCTGAAGATTGGTGGTAACAACCAATGACACCAAGTGAGAGTAGACAGACTACAGGCTCAGCCAGGATCTGTTAGATATGCACAGGTTCACGGCTGAGCAGGCATTTAGAGATGTATTTACTTAGATATACACATACAAACACATTGTCCATATCTGCCTGATTAGTTTCTGGGGGGGGGTGGGGAATCTAAGAATGGATTAGAGGAGAAACTTAATAGGATTAATGAAAATTAGGGTGTGTCAGAAAACTTCATCACATAACAAGTGTTCCACAGTATTTTAAATATTAAAATTAACAGTTTTATTAAAAACTCTTTCTGGAAAAGAAACATTTTGTTGTAGTTTCTGTAAGAATGCATATGGTTGTCCTGATTTTTGTTAGAAGTGGATAGCAATCACAAATAAGTCAATAAAAATTATCAGACGAAGTTAAAGAAAGCTCAAATCTAGTAAAAACAAAGACAAGAGAAGGAAACCTAAAGTTTAAACAAAAGAAGGTGAAACAGCAGCTGATAGTCAGTTCTAGACTGACAGGAGAGTGCTAATGGTGCAGGGAGGTGCTCAACAGTCAGCTACAGTGTTTGGTAAGAAGCAAAAGGATGTTTGCATCTGACAAGGGTTCTGTATAATTCACCAGCACAAAACAACAATGCAGTTATTAAGCCAATTAAAGTAGGAATAAATATTCTAAAAGGAAGGCAGAAGGAGCTTTCACTCAGTATTCCTAAAAGAGTTGGCTGAGTTTTCTGTCCTACTATTAATTGTTAATAACTGTGAGCATACAATGGAAGTCCTTCAATGCTGGGCTCAGATGACCTGGTTGACCTCATCAGTTATAAGATGTAAAAGATGAAGCTCAGTTAATAAAAGTAAATTGATTCTCACTGACATGGTTTTAGAAATAGGACTTGGCAAGCTGAACTCAGGTTGTACTCTGATGAACTTAGAAATATAATTGGGTCTTCAACTTAGTCTTTTGTGGCCTTCAAATGACAATAAATTCAAAGTACACAGGAAAGAAGAAATGCTGTATGACAAAGTATCATCCAGACCATACATAGCTGACCTTAGGGAATATATTTATGACACCACCAAGTGACTGTTTACAGGTGCCTTCAAAAGCACAGAAGTGATAAATCATGATGACAACAGACATGGCACAGTGCAATCTGGATGCTAGAATAAATTGGATCTATTCAAAGAAAATGAGTCCTATGAAGTTGAGGGCAAGCTCATCTATTTAGGAGAAGGAAAAAATGTGTGCTATACTTCTGGAAGACTGAGCAGTGGCTGAACACAACCTAGCAGAATGGTGGAGAAGCTGCATGCACCTCCCTGGTAGCACTGCTATCAGTGAAGGCAGATGGCTTCTGATGGGGATAACAACAGTGAAAGCTGAAAATGAGGATTTTTTTTTTTTTGCATTAGATTCATTGAACTAAGCACAGAACAAGCAAAAGAACCTCTGCTTAGTGCAACTCACTTAACATTTCTTTTTCTTAATTACAAGACAGAATGAAATCCGTCAGCTTAGTTGTTGCTGGTGAGTGCTGTGCACTTTTTACTCAGTTTTGAAAGAAATGGCTTCAGTGTTCAAGTACAGCCAAACTGTGCATTTAGTGATTCAATTCAGACAGCTTTTGGTATTCAGACATAAAATTTTCTATTTTTGAGGGCTTTGAGCACCATTAGAATATTCGAGGGAGTCACAAAACTTTTAAGAGGGTTATTGACTCCAGTGACAGTGATGTTTTCAGATTGATCCCCCAAAAAGGTTAACAGATCTCTCTCTATATATAAATCTCTCTGGCAGCACCTGCCATTGCAAGAGCCTCTATCCAATGAGAGTGCTCCTCTGTTGAGACTTGAGTCTTCAGTTCCTCACCCAGAGATGGTCTCAGCCCCCTCTGAGTACTGAGCAGCTGTAGGTGCTCCCAACATCAGCTCAGAGCCTCCTCAGCGCCCTCTGGTAAGGCACCCCCCGGGTGCCTTACCCAGTACTCCCCATGGGAAAGGTGGGGCAGAGGAAGGAAAGAGAAGTAGCATATGAGAAGGCTTGAGCAGGCAGTAGCTTGAGGGGGCTGAGCTCAGCATGCTGGTTTTTTAACTCTGCTGACTACTGCAAAGGCTACCAAAACCATGATATTTACAGAATACAGTCTCCACTGAAGAGACCCAAGCATAACCTTGAGAGAGAAGAGCTAGGAACACTGGAATATGATAAAACACAAACCAGATTTCCCTCTTGGGCCCTAAATGTGGCTTCACCATCCCTTCAATCAAAGCATAGCGTACTTCAGATAACCCATGCCCACAGATTATCTGCACAGAACTGCATTAAGGAGATGCAGATAAGCGGAGGGGATGGGACACAGGGCAACAGTTTCTGAGAAGAGGCTCTGGGATGCATTTCCCCTGATGTAACCTGTGCATGCACAACATGAACACTGCTGCTGAAGCACAGAGAATCTCCCACCCACAGTTTTAGAGCTGAAAGCCCACGGCAAAGCGCAACGATAGATCTTTGTTGGCCAGCCTAAAAAGAGCACACCAAGCTGCCTTCCCTCCTTGTTCCCTCATCCTAAGGAAAAATGCTAAGATTGCAGAGGATTTCCTTGCAGGAGTTTCCTGTCATTTATGCAAGTCAAAGAGGCAAGTATTTCCCACTCCCAAAAGGGAGACACCAGAGCATGCATGTTTGTCAGGCAGCACCGCAGTTGCCTTGAAATGTGAATTTCAGTTTTGGTGAGCTCCCTTGATTCCTTCATCTATTTGCCTGCTTTAAATTAAGCTATCTGATGGGATAGTAATCTCTGACAGTGCTATTAATTTAGTATAGCTTTCTAAAACCTTCACGTCTTAACCTTTGTTAGAGTGAGTCATAAAATTAAGTAATTGGGTAAGGTTAATTGAAGTAGACACATCCGGCCTGGTGGCAGCATGTATTGCCAAGAAGCTGGTTTTATAAAATCAATGTGTAATCTCTAACTTCTGCTTGTACCTTGAAGAACTAAAGATGTTTTCCCCAGGGAAAACTCATGTGAATTCAGATAAGCCATATAAGCACAGATATCTTTACTGGTTAGAACTTTTAGAGAAGGTTTAAAATAATTTTGTTAATTTATGGAATCACTTCCATGGTCCTTTGATGGAAAAGTGGCAATGAGAAAAAAACAGTACCTGGAATTTATTTTTTGCTATCAACTCCTAAGAAAATAATCTGTCTAAAGTCAAGTAATTTTAAACACTTCTTCGCTGTTTTGATTTTCCTGTTCCTCATTTTGTCTCAGTTCTGAACCTGTCTGTAGCAGTGGCTTCCAAAAGATTCACCAACTATCCCCCTGCAGCCTTGCCTCCTGCCTACTCTTCACTTATCCTTCGATTATTAAAGCTCTGACCTTGTTATCTGAGATTTGGGTCTAATGCTTTTTACTTGCAGTACTGCCCTTCCAGGTCCAGCTTTCTGTGATTTTTTTCCTCCCATGGTGTTTCTTTGCAAGCTAGAAACCCTGTCTGCTGACTTAGCTTCCTAGATTTTTCTATTACTTATTCATGTACTGTTATTGCTTGACCAGTAGCACTTGCTGCTTTCTTGATCAATTTGAAGAGGAAATTGTTTGTTAGAAATAAATTGAAAGTTCCCATAAGCATAAAGCAGTTTTCTGTGAACCCACACTGCATTTTCCTCTGAAGAAATTTCCCTTAGAAAGGGACTAGCAGGCCTGAGATGGTGGCTAGCTGAGGGATCTAGACAGCTCATCCCAACAGACAAGGCTTTGGGAAAGTGAACCAGAGCAGAAATGGTAGCAGGTACAGGAGGGAAAGAGGGCATCAGCTATCACAGAACCTTTAAATATTTAGACTGTAGCCACACAGAGCACACTCAGAATAGAGGCGCTCAGCTGAGGAGAACATGAGGACTTTGATGAAGTAGGTATAGATCTGACAATTTCTTTTCCTCAAGAACTGACCTTTTTTTTTTTTTTTTTTTTTCCCCATCTTGAACTGTAATAAAACATTGAAATTTTGAAATCTTCTATCAACTGGCACTCTAGGAGGAGAAAAAAAAAATTTTTTTCAAGTCAGCTGGAATGTTTAAGAAAGCTTCTGTTTTGACAATGTCATGCTTTTATTGTTTGTACTGCAGTGTGCAGTACCTTTCTGAATTAAATGGAACTACTAAATCTAGAAACTTAAGGAAGCTGTTTAGAAGTGGTTGGCAAGTTTGGACTTTAACTTGCTGTGGCTGGTACAGCACACAAGATATGGAAGAAAATATCCTGTGGTCTGGTCGTGGTCTTCCAGTTTGGAAACTAGTATTGTCAGACTCAATCTAACACACTCCTTTTCCTTCCTTCAATTCCCTTCCTTCCCAAATAACAAAAATATCCATTCAATTCTACTTCCTAGCAGAGAGGATGGTTCTGGCTTGTGTTGGCATTGTGCTGTCTGGAAGCTGCTGGAGTGGCAGGCTCTGACTCTTGCCTCCTCTTTGCCTCCCATCAGGAAAGCATGAGTGGGAGTGAGCAAGTGAGCTTCTCTATTTCTTATGAGGAAAGTGAGAATTAAACCTGTCCCTAAGTTCTGTGGTGAGGCCAAGGTCTCAGGTGCTTTGTTTGGATTCACTTGCTTTCCTTCCTCTCCTACTTCTCTCTCTCTTTTGTTATTTACAGGCTTCATATTTATATGAAGCACTTAACAGTGATTCTTATGGAGTCTTTTTAAATTTTCACGTTAATAAACAGAAGCTCTTAACTTAAAAGCTTTGGGGCAATGCTTTCATACACAGAATAATTTTTGAGCATGCAAATGTAGGTTTAGAATGCAGAGCTGCTGTAATTGAAATAAAAACCAAAACAACCATCATTCTTAGAATAAAGATGATTTCCTGCTCTGTAATGGCTACCAACAGCACCATGAAATTTGAGTGTCTGGCAGAAATTTGCATCACTAATTCAGTCTCTGCCAAAAAGACATGATGGCCAGAATTTTAAGATAATGTTTAATTTCAAGTTATGTGTGAACAGGATCAGGACTTCTTCTGATCCACTTCAATCTAGCAGATGTAATTCAAATACTGTTCTGAAGTCATGGCTCAAGAAGGATGGGGGAGAAGCACTGTTCTTCCAAAGCTCCCACATAGAGCTCATGGTTTAAACTATCTGTGAAAACATTATTTTGGAGTAGTTCTAGGGAATTTCCAAATGAGAGTAAGCCATAAATATTTGCATAATGTTGGCATTTGCCTTGTTCTGAACATCTCAAAGCAAACCTTTTTTTTTTTTTCTCCTGCAATGTTTAGTAGCTTTTGGGTAACATTTCCAGGACTCACTCCCGAAAAATAGCAAGTTGCATGGCCTGTTAATATTTTTTTCTTAACTGCCTACATTGAATAACTAACTAGCTTTTCATTCAGAAAGTTGTTGACCCAGTTGATGTAAATGAATGAGTGGACACTAATTTCCAAATTACTGAATTTGTAAGTGAAGACAATTTAGATGTAATTTTCAAGTTTCTGTTTGGTTTGTGTGGCCAGGTGGTTTTTTTTTTTGGGGGGGGTGGGGATAGAGAGGTGGTGGGGTAACTACAGGAGTGGCTTCTGTGAGAAACTGCTAGAAGCTTCTCCTACATACAACAGAACCAATGCCAGTCAGCTCCAAGATGGACCTGCTGCTGGTCAAGGCTGAATCCATCAGTGATGGTGGTAGCACCTCTGCGGTAACACAGTTATGAAGGGGGCAAAGTTACTGTGCAATTACAGATGGAGAGAGGAGTGAGAACATGTCAGAGAACTCTGCAGACACCAAGGGCAGCGAGGAAGATGCTCCAGTCACTGGAGCAGAAATTCCTCTGCAACCCACGGTGATGACCACCGTGAAGCACTCTGCAGCCCATAGCGATCCACAGCAGAGCAGGTATCCACCTGCAGCCCTTAAGAGGACCCCAAGCTGGAACAAGAGTGATACCTGAAGGATGCTATGACCCCATGGGAAGCCCACGCTAGAGGCAAGCTCCTGGCAGATCCTGCGGAACCATGGCGAGAGGAGCCCACACTGGAGATGCTTTGCTGGCAGCATTGTGACCCTGCAGGCGATCCACACTGCAGTAGCCTGTTCCTTAAGTTGTACTCCATGGAAGGGACCAAGACTGGAGCAGTTCGTGAAGTGCTTCCGCCGGACGAAAAGCCGGTCCCAGTATGGGCGTGTGCGGCGGTGCGAGCGGCCTTGCCCGGCGCTGCGGATGCTACCCCGGGCACTGAGCCACGACGCGGAGATGGCGCGCACCGTGCAGGCGTCCAAAACATCACCGCAAACCAAACTCCCGGCGTCAACAGAATCCCCCGGAGATAGTTGCCTACTACCTCAGCTAGGCGGAGGCTACTGGTGACAACTCCCCGCGCTCAACCCTCGGAGCGCAATGGACATCCCAGAGCCACCCGAAGCCCACCCGGCCACCTCCTCCCGACTGCTTCCGGCCGTGCGCGGCCCGCCCCGATCGGCCAATCACATGAGCGAGCGCGGGGGCTGCCGGGAGCGGGCGCTACCCGAGGGGCTCGGCTGAGGCGCAACATGGCGGTGCTGGCCGGGTGCTGAGCGCTCGCTGGCTGCGGTGTCGGGGCGAGCGGCCGAAGCGCGAGTCGTAGGGACGCAGCGGCAGGCGGACCGAGAAGGGGGAAGCCGACAGGGCCAGGCGGAGAAGAGTGAAGGAAGGTGGCGGGGCCGGTTCGGGCCCCAGAGTGGCGGAGGCGATGGCCCAGTGCGTGCAGTCGGTGCAGGAGTTCATCCAGGACTCGTTCGTGCCCTTGGTGGCCGCGCTGTGCAGCGAGGAGGCGGAAAAGCTCACCCGCAAGAACAACCTGAGCTTCGCCGAGCTAGTGAAGCCCTTCTGCCGCCTCACCTCGGAAGGTCGGTGCCGGGAGCGTAGCGGGGCGGGCGACTTGTTTACACGGCGCGGGGAAGGCGGTGCCGCTGTTCCCTTCCGCCCGGCGGCCTCCCGGGGGGCGAGGGGTCCGACCCGGCCTGCCGGAGCCACTGTCGCAGCTCCTCCTCGGCCCTGGTGCCCCGCGAAGCTGAGCTGAGCGATTACGGGAGGCGAACCGCGTTCCCCGGGGCCGTGGCGGCGGGCACCGGGTCGCTGTTCCCGGAGCACTGACAGGCTTTGCGGAGGCACCGTTTGCCGGGGTTGCCTCGGGTGGCTGCTAAGCCTGTTTAATTTTACTCGCTCTGTTGGTCTCTGTGGAACTTTGGAAGTTAGGTTTCTCCTGGAGACAGAGAGCACTGCTGAAGGGAGAAGTGTCAGCAAACCTACCTCTTCCAAACAGATTTTTTTTTTCTTTCTTTAAAACTTTTTTTTATCGCTACCTGTCAGATACTTGTATCTGACTGCTGCTTAGATCTTTCTGAATTTCACTGCTGTGGTAAAGCTGTTAGTGAAGTATCCAGGTTTTGAAACCATGGTCAGTCTTTCAGAAGCATTAACTGTAATTGCAGTTGCAAGCTGGACTTTGTCTCACCTGTATTTTTATCGTATATACTTTGTTTTGGTTGATGTTTTTGTGAATAGGACCTGTGCAAATAGAGTTGTGGCATAGGTGAAATGACTATGGAGCCAACCTGGAAATGGACCACAGAAGAGAATCAATAGGGTTCTTTTATTGCAGGGCTTTACCTTACTATTTGAAATTAAAACAAACAAACAAACAAAAAAGTAGACAACTATGATTTTCAAACCTTAGCTCATCAGAATACTGTGCAGGACAGCAGTTGGAATAGAACTGTTCATCAGAGTTGCTTTGCAGTGACATTTGTCAGATTTGGTTTCTGACAGACACCTAGCTCAGACTTCCATCTCCTCATATTATGTGTTGAGGAAACTGCAAGGAAATGAAACTTACCCTATCCCTCGAGCTAGATTTCTACATTGCTGTTTGAAAAAAACCCCACCAATTTAAGAGCTCATATGTGTTAAAAATCTGCCTTCGTTCCATGGTGAGTCTTGATAACTTATTAACATAATTTGTTTATAAATGTTTAGAAACATTTAGGAGCTATGTGAGAATGCAATAGGGATAAAAATAAGAAAACGCAGAAGGCTCACATCCTTGGAGTCCTGAAGTTGCTTAAATATCTTTGGGTTCTTTGGTGAAAGGCTTTCAAAATGCATCTAGCAAACGAGAGCAGGCAGACTGTTTAAACTGTGGAGAATGCTTAGTTCTGTTGTGGCTTAGTTATAACTGGTTTTGTTCCAGCTATTGTAACAGCTGCAGAAGTTGCAAACCTGAATTATCCTCAGCATTCCCTGTGTAAATGCAGACCTCAGTAGCATGTTGATGCTTAGAAACTAAATTAATCTTCACCATATTTTTTAAAAGGGGTTAGTTATGGCTAAAGATTAGGTTCCCTCTCTTGATATAATGTAAGACTTTGAGCTTATTACTTGAGAGACTGGAGCTAACTCAGTTTCTGCATCCTACTAACAACTCGTGAAGGAAAGCTTCACTGTTTGATTTTCATAATTTCACAGTGATTTTTGATGTTTCTGTATTGGTCTTCTCCAAACTCTGTCATTTATTAATGAACCCCCTCATGAACTGTATCTGAATCCCCATGATAGTTTTGAATTCCTAATTTTGCAGCTGTCACCAGTGTGATGTAGCTTTGAGGAGGGACATCCTTGCTGTTCTGTGTAGGCTGCCTACCTTCGACAGTCTGAGCCATCCTGTTCATAACCTGAAGTGAAGGTCAGAGAAGGAAGAAGCTGAAGCTTGGTACAGTGGGGTTTTGTTACTGGACCATTTTCTGTGTATTCCAGTAGCCTGACTGCAGTTCTTCACTCCCAAGTGTGACTTCCTCTTCTGGCTTCATGGAAAAAAACATCACTGCATGGTATATGTAACTTGTGGTGAAAACCAGTGTGCATGGGGGTAGGGAAAGCAGCACTAGGCATTTTCTTCAGGCAGAAGAGTAGTTCAGTGCAATAAAACCTGCCAGGAATTTGAATAACAGTAAACAATTTCTCTAGCTCCAGAAGTTTTGGAGCTCTGTGAGAGGGAAAAATGCTTGTTGCAGTCCATACACACTGCTGCACAGTGACACTGTCAACTGTATCCTGTGCACCAGACATGGAAACACAGGCTAAGTTCTTAAATTGTTCTGCCGTAGTTGGTTTGACCATTTTTTTTCCATGGTGTTATTCATGTCCAGTTAAGAGGAAGAGGCATGATCAGTGATCTTATTGTGGTACAGCTGAATGTATGTACGTGCACATCCCTCCAAAACTGGGAGTTGCACTGCTCGTGATTGTTCTGATGTCTTCAGTTTTAAGCAGTTTCTAAAGGGAACATGAAATACTGTCTTTTTTATTAATACTCCTGACTTCACTGGGTCTTTCATTCAATTTTTAATGTCACATTGGGTTGATTAGTATTTAATCTCTTTAGAAATAAGGTGAACCTTGTGCAAAACTTAGTTACATCTGTTACCTTCTCAACTGTATAATTTTAAGAGCTCAATTGCTGGTTTGCTTATGCATTTTTGGAGTCCTGTTAAACTGCAGATTGTTCTCTGAAGTTTAGGATTTACATAACTTATGAGCCTGTTGAGGGCTCCATGTTCATCAGTGTTCTTGCTTAGAGAAGTTGTACAATTAGGAAATTAATCTCTTGATTTATGTGCAAAACAGTGCTGGGGCACAGAAACTAAGATGAGCTTTCTACACTGATTCTATCAGTTGTCCTTCATCCCTTAACCTATCTGAAGGCACAGACCACTGCTAGATTGTCCAAGTAGTCTTAGACCACACTGCTCTTGACTTCATAGTGCAAGGAGACCAGATTATAGCTAATTTGAAGTAGAACCCCACAAAGATACGTAATTTAGATATAAGGAGAGGCCTCTGCACTAGTCAGTATTACTCTATTTGTCAACTTCTGCCTTTCAGTGACTTGCTAAAATTGGTGTGGCCAAAAATACCCTCTGAGTAAAATGAATTGTGATGGTAGGAAATCTTGAGCACAGGTTTAAAGTGTTCTTTGCTGTGATTTCTAGCATCTTTGTATAAGTAAGTGACTTTTATGGTTTTGAAGGAGAAATAGTTAAAAAAAAGTGACAGGGCAATTTTACTGTCCTGTTAAGTTTTAACTTAAGAGGAAACCAAACCCACTTCCAAACTTAGATTTTTTTTCTTTAATAAAGGAATCCAGAAGGATAGTGTAGCTTTTGTATGTTCACACCTACTTTCAAAGTGGCAATGTAACTGTTGTGTTTGGTGGTAACTATTGATACATAATTTAACAAAGGTATGCATTGTGCAAGTAGATTTCCTTGGCAGTTGCATTCTGATTTTAAGAATCTTTCAAAATATTACCTGAACTAATACAGACTTGGTGGGAGGGAGGATGGTGGTGCACACTTGAGCTGCTGTCACTTCAAGATAGCTTTGGTTACTGTAAAGCACTTGGGTTTAAGATTTTGAAACCTGAAGAGTGCTACAGGAAAACTAAAGAGGGACTATGTGTAAGGCCACATGGTGATGGCGCAAGGGACTATATGTTTAAACTAGAACAGGTTAGATTTACACTGGACATTAGGAAGAAGCTCTTTACTAGGAGGATGGTGGAACAGGTTGCCCAGATAAATTTGTGGGTGCTTTATTCTTTAAAGTGTTTGAGACCAGGCTGAATGAGGCTTTGAGCAACCTGGTCTGGTGGGAGGTGGGCCAGCCCATGGCAAGAAGATTAGAACTGAATGATCTAAAGGTCCCCTCCAACTCAAGCCATTCCATGATATTTTATGATAAAAGGAAGAGCTTTTGATAGCTTATTCTATGCCTTAAATATATGCTGGAAATAAGGAACTATAATGACATTTCTCCATTTATTTGAGCTTAGTTTGCTGTTACGAGTTCCTTGTCCATGAGTATTTTTAGTCAACATTTGAATATTTTCAACTTGTGATGAGAAAGATCTTATTCTAATATATGCTACTACCCCCACATTTGGCAGAATACTTTCTGAAATGATCTCATGAGCATTTGAAGGAAATGTGTAACACTGGTGGGATTTTTTTTTGTTTGTTTGTTTGTTTTTTGTTAGGGATTAAAGCAAGAGCTCTGTGGGGTTCCAAGTATGTCCTTTATGTTAACATTGCACATGTGCCAGGAATGTCACCTTCTTCCTATATGGAAAAGTCTTTACGTTGTCATGACTAATACTGGGAGAGACATCAAGAATGACTTTTAGTGTTACAGCTGCACTGGTAAAAGGCAAACTGGTGTCTTAGTTTTCATCCCTCCCACTTTCCTTACACTTGATCTTTTCAGTGATCAGTAGGGTTGATAACCTACATGATAAGATGGGAAAAAAAAAAAACCAAACCTTCCCCCATAGGTGTTCTGGTAGAAGTGCTGAACTGAATGAATCCAGTTTAGCTCTCTGGTTCACTGTTGTGGTGAATTAGTTCAGTCTGAAACTTACATCTCAAAACCCCAATGGATCTTGAGGTTGTTTTGGGCAGGATCAATTCTCTGAACTGCTTCACTTTGTTTTCCCCTGAGCTGGCTAAAAGATTGGGAGTGAATGTGTGACTGAGGATAGAACTATGCCAGTCTGGGCTTGGAAGCTATGGAAATCTGCTTTAACTCCTTTGGGAACATGAGATGTTATTTGAAATCCATGTGTGGTTACTGCAGCCTTTCTGTGCAAGTTGGGAACTTTGTACAAGGAAGGGGGTGCAGCATTTTGAGTACTTAGATAGTAAAGCAAGCAATCTTTAAAGAAAAGGATGAATCTGGGAGAAATGCTAATTTGTGGTAACTATTTTGACTCTGTTGGGCTCCTCAACAAAACCTGTTTCTTTTTTCTATTGTAGTTCACATGAGAGATCCCAATAATCAGCTTCACATAATTAAAAATCTGAAGATTGCTGTCAACAACATTATTACACACCCACCTCAGCCTGGTGCCATTCGAAAACTCCTCAGTGATGTTGTGTTTCTCACTCAGCCTGCTGAAGGACTAGTAGCTAATGTGATCACAGCTGGAGATTATGACCTCAACATTAGTGGTATGTAATGTTTTTGTAATCTACATAACTTAAACTGGGGTTTACTGTAAGGTTTCTAACCTTGATTTTGATTCTTGGCAGGTATTAAAATTACTCTGAGAGCTGATCAGCTGAGTCATTGTTTTTAATGCACTTCTAGATTTACCAGAGTGTTGGTTTTATATTATGCTAAAAAGAGTGTGCTTAACTCAGAATCATAGAATGGTTTGAGTTGGAAGGGACCTTAAAGATGACCTTAATCTGGAAAGGAGAAGACTCCCAGCAGACCTTATTGTGACCTTCCAGTGTCTTAAGGGGGGGCTACAAGAAGACTGGTGAGGGACTTTTTAGGATGTTGTGGAGTGATAGGACTGGGGGGAATGGAGCAAAACTGGAGGTGGATAAATCAAATGGGATGATGGGAAGAAGTTCTTCACCATGAGGATGGTGACACTGAAACAAGTTGCCCAAGGGCGTGGTGGAAACCTCATCCCTGGAAGTTCTTAAGGCAAGACTGGATGTGGCTCTGAGCAACCTGACCTAGTGTGAGGTGTCCCTGCCCATGGCAGGGGATTTAGAGCTAGATGATCTTTGAAGTCCCTTCCAGCCCTGACAAGTCTATGATTCTATGACCTTAACTTGTATTAAATCATCATGTTATTTTAATGTAGAAAATATTTGTGCTTTGGGAAATACTCTTTTTGTAGAATTGATGCACTGACTTGTTACACTTGGCTGCATAAATATCAGAACTCATTTATAATGTTGGCATTAATGTACAGCTCTGTGTGGAAGTCCTCCTGGTGTCTTCTGTGTTTCTTTTTACTTGTTGCTTAATACATAGAGTTCATAAAGTTGTCACAAAAAAGTTTAAGGAAAACAAGTTTGGAGCAAAGGTGTGTGCTGCCTTTTTTTTTTTTTTTTTNAAAATGGTTAGAGTATTCTAAAAATGTTTCTTCATATCTCCAAAGGATAAGGCATTGTGAGTAGCACTAATTGAGACCTTATCTTGAGAGCTGAGAAGATTAAACTCCTCCCAATTAAGACCCTAATCCATCAAAGCCTTTGAGTACATACTTAATTCAAAGCATATATGCATTGCCCTATTTAAACATGAGCTAAAAACTTCATGAGTGTTGTTGATGTTGTTGTAGTTTGTTGATGGTTTTTATGTCAATGATGAAAAATAGCATAATTCTACATCTTTGATACCTAATTTACAAACCACATCCTCAGCTTGAGCCTGGAAATTGTATTATTTGAGAGGTACTGGAAACTGCTGTATTTTTGTTTCCATGCCTTTGTTTATCTGGTGAATTGCCATGGTTTCAGTGAAGAGACTTTTTTCCCTAACATTTCTAATGATTTCCATTTAGAAGTGAAGTTTTGGAAGGATAGAAGAAAAATAAGGGTTACATCAAGCCATGCTTTGTAGTTGTGGAAGTCAGTAACTCTCCTTTTGCTTGCTCTTGAAGCTTTATATATTCAAATCATGCTCAATGACTCTTGTGTCTCGGTGGTTAGGTTCTTTTTCCCATTCAGCCTGGCTGTGTGTGACAAGGAAGGATGTATAAACTGTTTAAAGTCATACAGGACAAAGTGATCTAATAGTTTTATAGTTCTGTGGTACCTTGTTTTAGGGCTTTTGCACAAAAACACTGGCATAGTGTTTCTTGGTAGTGAGACTTGGATCCCGTCATAGGAGCGTGTGAGAAAGTCTTAAGCTTGTCAGGTAGAGTTCCTTTTCTACTTAGAAAACAGAATGTCTACTAAGTAACTTTCTTTTCAACTTTTTTAGAGCATTTTATTTGAAACCAGTGGAAGAATTTGTTCCTGGCAATAAAACAGTCTTTTGGCACAGAAATATATAAAGCACTCTAATAATCTGCTCTGTAGTTTGCTCTTTTATCTTTTGGTGAGTTAGTGCTTTAGGATGTATTTACTTAATCTTTAATGATGATGAAGTGCAGTCTGTGTTGAAGGAAGACACAAACGTTGTTGAAGAAGCTCATGAATAAGTGTTTCCAGCACTGGGATCATGATCCTGCTCATTTTTAAGAAACATTTTGGAACTGCTGTGGTGAATTGCTTAATTGTTTGTAATCCTTTGTTGCAGTTGTTGTTTTAATTAGTCTCATACTTTTCCATAATCTTCTACTGAGAGACCTAGTTGATGACTGAAAGGGTGCTTGTGTTCAGCCATGCTTGCTTCTTCCACTAAGGACTTTTTTTGTTGTTGTTTTCTTTTCTCAAATAAGTTTTCAGCAGGATCACTTCCTTGACTGGGCTGCATAATTCTGCTTGTGACATGCAGCAGTGCAGGAATATAAATGGAAATAAGGGAGAATGTTGGGAAAACCACTTGGAGCAGCTAACATCTTCAGTTACTTTAACTGTAGTACTATAGGCTAAGAAATCTCAAAAATTACTATGTTACAGTGTTTTCTAACTAGAAAAACAGACACAGTGTCTAAATAAAACTCAATTTTTAACAACTTCATAGATTCCTACTTTTATTGAAGCCCAGAATGTGGGCTCAACCAGAAACTAATACTGAGTTCTGTTAAAGTACACTGTCAAGCCTTGAGGAGCCTGAAATGTTCGTGATTGTGATTAAGGTTAGCTGGAATCGAATGTCTTCAGTCCCTGATGGGCCTGCATGGTATAGATTTTCTAGTTCATGCTAGCAGAGCATAAAAGCCAATAGTGTGTTTGCTTTTTAGTGTAATAATACCATGTTTTTTCTATCAGATCACTCAGTTAAAGCTAGTGTTCCTTGGTACAATAATTGGAAAGAGACACTGATGGAACTGAACACATCCACGTGTTATTCAGGTATTTTTTTGTGGTTGGTGCCAATTTACCAAATTGCCCTTTATTCCTTTTTCATGTGCCACATCCACCTTTCCTTACCATCTGCTACAACTGTATAGCACTTTTCTTGGCCTAGATGTTTGGTCCTCCATGTTTTTTTCCCCTCTTAAATGAAAAATTGTTGGTGATGGTCATTTAATTTATCTTCTAGTTGCATTTCTTCTCTTAATCTAAATCATGTGGTCTTTCTGTACAGTTACTAAGTCCAGAGTGGTGGTGGGAGATGACCTGATGCTGTAAAAGCACTGTCTTGTTAGATCCTATGCAGCTGTTTAATGTCACTGTTTTGTCTCTCAAATGTAAATACTTTCTGTTCCTCTGTAGAACTTCCTTCTTGGGAGATAGTGGTGCTTTTTAGACTGCAACTGCAGTGCTGACTGTACTTAGAGCATGTGTCCCTCTGCAATATTGACATTTTCTAGAGTATGACTCTCTTCAAAACCAATTTTATAAGTTTTCATCTAGTTTTTAAGACTTGTATTACTGCCAAAATGCCATGGTTATTGACCTCTCCATTTACAGTGAGCTAGATTTTGTTGGTTTTCAGATTTAGATATTGACAAGTTGATGTTAAACCTTCAGTTAGTAACAGCCAACCTTTCAGTAGTGTCTGTTCAGATGCTGCTAGATGCCTTCCCTTTGAGTGTGCTAGAGTGCTGCTGTCTGTGAAATTCATCATGTTCAGTCATAGATTCATAGTTTCATAGAATGGTTTAGGTTGGAAGGGACCTTAAGATACCTAGTTCAAACCATCCTGCCATGGGAAGGGACAGCTTCCACTAGACCAGGTTGCTCAAGGCTTCATTCCTTCTGGCCTTGAACACCTTCAGGCAGGGCACATCCATGACATCCTTGGGCAACCTATTCTAGTGTCTTGCCACTGCCACTGTAAAGAATTTCTTCCTAGTACCCAGTCTAAATCTACTCTCCTGAGGTTTAAAGCCGGTGACACTTGTCCTGTCACTACAAGCCCTTGTAAAAAGTCCCTCCCCAGCTTTCTGTAGCCCTGCTTAATATATTGGAAGGCTGATGTAAGGTCTTCAGAGAGCTTTCTTTTCTCCAGGCTGAACAGCCTCACTTCTTTCAACCTGTCCCCATAGAGGAGATTTGTGACCCTCCCCTGGACCCAGTTAGGTAGATAGAAGTACAAAATGTAACGAATTAGACTTCTTGTTCTGAAGCTGTTATGTACAAATATTACTTAACATGATTATTATGATTTTCTTAGTTTCTGAACACATTAACAAGTTTGCTTAAGCTTCAGTTCTGCTTGTTTAATGTACTGGAAATATCCTGTTGCAAAAATACAAACCATACAGGTCTTTGTACCCAAATGACACAGTCACTGTGCACTGCTGTAATATGTTATGAGAGGTTACATCTGTCAAAATTCTTTCAGATACTGTTTTTGTTTTTAATATGGTGCATGTTTATTATTCTAAGTATCTACTATAAATGATTCCAGCCCTGTAAATGTTCTGGAGTGAATTCTGGTGTGCTGTGTTGTGTAAAAGGATTTCAGTTGCCTTTGTAGCCACTTCCAAGCTTCTTAATAAGGATGAATGAGAAAAGAGAGGGGGGAACCCCAACAAAACCAAGTAGTACTTCTCTGTTTGTAGCTGTGGGATTTTAATATCTTTTTTTCCTGGCCATGATTCAGCTGCAAAACAGAAATGGAAAAGTGAAATTTGAGCTTGAAACTAAAATGTGGTTGAAATTTCTAGTTTAATGTAGTTTGGTTTGAACCTGAGTTACTGAAAGGTTTTGCTCTACATGGTGAAAAATATCCTTGTGAGTCACGTTCTCATGGTTTGTTTTAATAACAAACTGTGGTTTCCTTATTTTAAATAGCTGTCGTATGTACATAGAGGACTTATTAATGCCAAGAAGTCTTTATACCCCAACTGAGTGCTCAGATAGGAGTTGCTAGAAAGGCTGTAATCCAAAGCTGGAATTTTGCCTCCCATCAGTCTTTTCCGTGTGAGATGTACTGGCTGCTAGGCTGAGCTCAGTTTTCAAGTGGTACTATATCTGACTTAGGTGTGGAGGAAGCTGGTGTAAGATGACCAGCCAATGTAGGATTAAACAAAATACATTCAACTTACTGCACTAGAAGAGAATTCCAACATAAAAAGGAACTCGGGTTCTTAAAGTCAACTGAGAAATCAAGTGTGATGGTTTGGGAGTTACCTCCAATTAGCCTCGAACCAACACATCAAGATGGTGAAGTTTGGGGATTTTTTGTTTTGTTGGTGAGTTGGTTTTGGGTTTTTTTTTNGGATTTGGGGGATGCAGAGCATTAGAAATTCAGTGAGCTCAATCAAGGAATGTGTTTACTTGGGGTCATATAAAGCAAATAAATGCCTTCAAATGGTTTCAAGTGAGTTTACACCCAGCTAACTTCAGTGTGATACCAGCTTATTGGAATTGGACTGATTTTGCTGTGGGGTCTTTTTTCCATTCAATGAAAGGAGATGCAGAATTGAAATGGCATAAAACAGGCCTGAAAGAAGAAATAATGCTTCATTGCTGACTACTATCTGGAGTGGAAAGCAACAGACAAGATTTTTAATTTGCCATATTCTGTGCTTGTCGCAGATTTTGTTTCCCTTGATTTGATTCTCTTGGAGAAATGAAATCCCTATTGTAAAGGGGCATTTGAAAATGGCAGGTTCACATTATAAGGCATTAGCAACACAGCTCTGATCAGAGTTTTTAGCTTTCTGGAGCTGTGCTTTGCCAACTGACAGCTGAACGTTTGCTTTGGCAGGGCAGAGGAAGGGGACTACTGTCAAGCCAAGTCACACTTGCAGAAAGCTTTAGACAAACTGGCAGGGTAGGGTTTTGTTAATCCTTAGCTCCTCTGCATACTCAAAACCTAATTTCAGTTCTCAGTCAGTTCTTGCATTTGCAGCTGAGGCAAATTCAGTGACTGTTAGAAGGATTTTAATTTGTTTTTTGATTTCCCAAGTGCACGTACATAAAGCTTTGGTAAGGGGTAGTTACTCTAACAAGGGCTGAATATATGTGAGCCTACAATATTGAGGAAGTTGGTGCTTAAGAATAGAATTTGATTCACAGTGTTCCTGTTTCTCCCCTTGTGTGTATCTTAGATGCTTTCTTCTTAGACTGTGTTCCCTATTCCTTCCCCTGCCATGCAAACCTCATCAGAGTTTGCAAGCTTCACTCTTAGGTGTAGTCTTTCATTTCATAAATGAGTAAAGAGAAGTTTTGCTGAAGGTTGATCCTATCTGTTTGTGTATTCCAGCTACTACTCCTTGGTTTGAGTCTTACAGAGAGTGCTTTCTTCAGTCCATGCCTGCATCGGATCACGAGTTCTTGAACCACTATGTTGCATGTATCCTTTGGGTGTTGCAGATCTCTAGCGAAGGTTGATACAACTGGCTACAGAAACACAATGTAGGAGGCTTTGAAGTTCTGCAATAACTCTTTGTTTTGCTTGTATAATTTGAAATATATCTTTTTAGCTCTGCAGACTCATTTTATAAGGGGGACGAAGTTTTCTTTGTGCTTTTTTAAAAGCAGATTTGGTGTCAAACTGAACTGCAAGCTAACACCTATCAACTTGGCTCTTCAGCCTGGAGAAGAGAAGGCTTCGAGGGGACCTGATAGCAGCCTTCCAGTATCTGAAAGGGGCCTACAGGAAGGCTGGGGAAGGATTATTTACAAGGTCTTGCAATGGCAGGACAAGGGTGGTGAGATACTGGCACAGGTTGCCCAGGGAGGTTGTGGCTGCTTCCTGTGTTCAAGGCCAGGTTGGAGGAGGCCTTGAGTAACCTGTTCTAGTGGGAGGTGTCCCTGCCTATGGCAGGGGGTTGGAACTAGATGATCCTTGAGGTCCCTTCCAACCTTACCATTCTATGATTCTATGAACTGAACTTCCTCATTCTAAATACCTTTCTGCTGTGACTCTTTGGTTATCTATTGACTCTGCCTTACGTACAGCAGAGACTTGTGTGTTTGGGGTGAACCTGCTTGTTCCTGTAGCTTTTTCTAGCAGCTGGAGGTGGGAGGTTGGAGAGGGTGTTTTGAAAAATTTAATCATAGAATGGTAAGGTTGGAAGGGACCTCAAGGATCATCTAGTTCCAACCCCCTGCCATAGGCAGGAACACCTCCCACTAGTACAGGTCACTCAAGGCCTCATCCAATCTGGCCTTGAACACCTCCAGGGAGGGAGCAGCCACAACCTCCCTGGGCAACCTGTGCCAGTATCTCACCACCCTCTCTGCAAAGAACTTCTTCCTAACATCCAGTTTCAATCTCCCCTCTGCCAGTTTAAACCCATTGCCTCTTGTCCTGTCATTGCAAGACCTTGTAAATAATCCCTCCCCAGCCTTCCTGTAGGCCTGCTTCCGATTCTGGAAGGCTATTCTAAGGTCTCCTCGAAGCCTTCTCTTCTGCAGGCTTCAGAGCCCCAACTCTTGTAACCTGTCCTCATAGGAGAGCTGCTGCAACCCTCTGATCATCTCCATGACCATTAGAGAGAGCTCTTTGTGCAGAACTAACTTGGCAAAATACTGGTTCTGGTCTTCCACGTAGGAATTCTAGTAATATTTTAAATGGCAACTTACTTAGTGGCTGCTATGAATTTAATGTCTTTGATTTGGTGAACAGCTGACACAGAGGAGAATGTTCCTTATTAATGGTTGTGTAGTTGCATTGAGGAAAAAACTCTGAGCACTTCTGCTTTTTGCTCAGATGTTGCTGGCTTCATGAATATTTGCCATTGTTGTTACTCAGATGTTACCCAGTTCTCCTTCAAAGTTGAAAACTAGAGGAAACTGGAGGCGAATTCCCAGCGTATGTTTGGTATGCGAACAGCTGCATCTAAAGCCTTTAGTGACCTTGGCTATTATATATTGGCTTAAACAGAATCAGAGTGAAATTCTGTTTCATCTCCTGTTGCACATGTTGGTTGACTGACCATTCTGCTTCTTCACCAAGACTGAGGCCAAATTCTAACTGCACATACCTCCCATGGTAGTGTGTTTTTCAGACTTAAAACTTGTCCTTGTCTTTCTCTTATTCTGTACGCTTGTCATTTTATGATGTGATCAGTGGTTGTTGCTGGGTTCTTCTGGTAAAAGTCCTTAACTGGAATTTAGGTATGCTTGTAGTTTCTTCTAGTGAACCAGAACCTGTGGAGCAATTTCTGAAGCTGTCTCAAGAGCAACATCAAATTCAGCATAGCAATGAATATTTATATCCTAAGTGGTTTATCCCAAACACGCTCAAATATTATGTGTTGCTGCATGATGTAAGCACGGGAGAAGAGCAAAGGTGAGCTGTCAGCCTTCAGTGGACTTAGAGATGAACTCTTTGACTGAAACATTTGTGTTTATAAAGTCTGTTGAGATTAGATGTGTATCAGGATACCTTAAGTAGTGTGCTGACTATCAAGGCTAATTTCCTTAAGTATTGTTTTTAAATCTGTTTCATTTATTGACATATAAAATTAAAAAGAACCATTCCTAGCTTCATGGGATGGATGCTTTCTTTGCTGGTTTGCTGAACTGATTCTCAAAGATGCTCAGTTTCACTCTTGTGTGAAGGAGTACTTTAAAAACCAGGAGGATTTTCCTTCTAATGCCTATGGATAGTAGTCTAAAAGAGTTTGTTGCATACACACATTTAGAATAGAATTGGTTTGCTATTAAGACAGGGTAAACACTGTTTTGTTTTTTCAGAGCTGACTCTATTTATGAAGAGATGAAGCAGAGGTATGGAACTCAGGGTTGCTATTTACTGAAAATTAATTCTCGGGTATCCAACAGAGGAACAGATGAACAGATACCAGATCCTTGGAGTCAATACCTTCAGAAAAACACTATCCAGAACCAGGTATTGTAGTGTTGTAAAAGTAATTTCTAAGTTGCATATCAAACCTCATTTTACCTGCATTGAATTTTACCTTAGTATTAGGTATGTGTTTCCACAGAATGGGCTAATAGGCAAGCAGGATACTTCTAACATGACTTTTATGTGAGGGCTATGACTTTTTTTGTGAGGTCATTAGATGATGGTTTAAAGAACTGTCCTCTGTGGTACTTTAATTTACAGTGAGGAGCACTGAATACTGTCAGGAATGCTAATTGACTTGTGTTTTATGCATTGACAAGAGCAAGTCACCTCAGAAATTCCTTATTTGTAGTAAATTTCTACCTTCATTTTGATAAATTTTCTTCAGTCTTAATATTTTTTCCTCCCAGGTCACTGTATTTACTAAACAGTGTGGGCGTGGTGTTTTGTGGAGCTATGTGTGGTTTTTCTGCTAAGTTGTCTCAAGTCCAGTCTGGGCTGTCATCTACTGTGATGGTAAATGACAGTATATGTTAGCTCAGACTCTTGGGTTCAATTTGCCATGTCAGGACCAAAAATATTCTTCTTTCAGTTTGCTTTTGGATAGCCTGCAGAGGTAACCACATCTGGTTAAAAGGTTTGTTTGTAGACTCATAGTTCTGTGCCAAATCTAGCTAGCACTGGACAGTCAAAACATGTCTTTATTGTGCAAACATGAGTAAATGATGTTCCACCATAAACTAATTGAGTGTGTTTCTGTCCTGTGTCAGCTGTCCAGCATGGATGATTTTTGTTTATTTGTTCAGGAATTTTTACTACTGTAGGCATTGCAGTGTAGGGGTTGGAGTTGCTTTTAGTTGGTAATCATAGAAACATAGAATGGTAAGGTTGGAAGGGACCTCAAGGATCATCTAGTTCCAACCCCCAGCCATAGGCAGGGACACCTCCCACTAGTACAGGTTACTCAAGGCCTCATCCCATCTGGCAATGGTAATGAAGCTATTTGAGCAAACCAGAAGTTTCTCACTTACTTTAGTGACTAAACTTTTCACCCTTACAGCAGGACAGGTTCTTAGAGCCTCACAAACTACTTAGGAAATGGATCTGTAAGAGCAAACATGCTTTCTTAATTCAGTTCACTGTACCTGAGTTAACTACCATTGATTTGCTTTTGTATCTGTGCTCTAAATATTGTAACTTCTCTTCTTGTCTTTTTTCATGGCAGGATTGCTATGAAGATGGTCCTTATACTGTCATTTCAAACAAGAGCACTGATCACTTGATATCAGATGGTTTAGACAGTGAAATTAAAGGTACTTTTTATAATTCAGATCAAAACATTGATTTGACAGCATTTATACAGCTGTCCTGTGTCCTGGGCAGTAATCACTTGAGTGATTTGCTAGGAAATTCGAAGGAATAACTTTCTGAATGCTCAAAGGTAATATAAACTCATGTCCATGAATTAAAACACTGTGCTGATGATATCCAGGATTGGTGGTAATTGGCAGATGCACCTTTAATGAGATGACTATGGAGGTATGGGACTCAACTGTTGTAAGAATAGGTTATTGTCAGCAAACTGACAATTAATGAACAGTAACAGAGGATTAAGTGGTTAATTCTCATCATAGAAGTTCTGGTTAGTTGCTCTGATGCAGTTTAGAAACTGAGGTTGGTTGGTTTATTTTCCCTGGTTTTGATTTTAAATCTGGAAATGGCAGAGTAGTGACTTACAAAGTGAGTTGGCTGGAAAAACTTGCCTTGCACTTGAGCTTATGGATGGCAGAAGATGGGAATTAAAATGGAGTGCAAATTAATGCGTGGCAGTTTTTAACCTTCTGTTAAGGCAGCTCTGTAGGATTCAGATGAGATACATCATACAGTGGGGAAGAAGTGAAGATACCCTACACTGGCCTGACTCAGATTTTTTCATACCTGATTTGAAAGGCATGAGGAGACCTGATGTGTATGTAGGAGAGCCTGCAGCTGCCTGAAAAAGAGCTTTCTGGGACTTAACAGGCTGCATGTAGTCTGCAAGCTGCAATTTGAACTTTACATACCCATCTTTGAATTTCGTGAGTCAAATCCATTAAGGATTTGCTTTCACTAAGCTCAGCATTGCTCAGTGCTACTTGAGGCTGGATAAAGCAAGATGGTTATTGTATTGGAAGGAAATAATAAAGAAGGGAGATTTTTAAGTCTTAGCACAAAATGGTGTCTTGGTCTAGTAGAGATTCAGTAGTCCTCATCAGTCCTCCTCACTGAACTAAGAGGACTTCAGGGGAGATTGGTTTGCATCACAATTGTCTGGAAGAATGTGGTTCGGTTTTTTAACCTTAAAATATAAACCAGAAAGGAGTGAGTGGATCCATTACAGCCATTGTAATAACTGCTGCATTACCAACTCTTCATGAATATTTGACTTGGAGTTTAATGTTTTCTTAGTGTTTCTTCAATGTTATTGATACTAGTCAGCATATTTGGGTGTTCTTTGTGCTCTAGTTAAGAACCAAACCCACATATTTATCCATATTGTAGTTCCTGAGATTCCCTGAACTTTCTGAAGAATTTCAGAAGTGGTGTAGTAGTCAAGTTGTGCTCTGCTGTTGTCTGTTCAGCATTGGTCTGAAGTGCAGGTTAAAGGGTTTGCCTATTTGCTTAACAGAGTTGTGAGTAAAGAAAAATAAGAGTGGGTTAATAAAGACATTTAAACCCCAAAATGTTTAAATAACTTTATGCTTACTGGGATTTTTGTTTAACCTTTTAATAGATGGCCTGTCAAATAACTTTAAGACTCACCCCCTTCAACTGGAGCTTCCCAGCAGCAGTTTGGATAGCACTGATTACACAAAGGCTACTGCATCGCTGCAAGACTCAAAGAAATCCAATTCTGGGACACCTCGTGGGGCTTGTTTAACACTCACGGATCATGATCGAATTAGGCAGTTCATACAGGAGTTCACCTTTAGGGGACTGCTGCCACACATTGAGAAGACAATTCGGCAACTCAATGATCAGGTCAGTTTACTCCTCAACACTTTGTGCCATAAGAAGGAAAAATAGTTGGGGTATAAATCCAGTTACTCAAAAATCTGTTCAGAATGATTACTTCCTTCTAGTGAGTCAGTGACCCTGTTGAAAACTGCAAGGAAGTTTAAAGAGAACTAGCTGAAGTTTTGTTGCTTAATCTGTCTTTTAGAAAACCCAATTTGTGTTGGCAGAGTTTTGATACTAAATGTACTGTAAGGAACACTCTCCTGGAATTGACTTTTGGGAGTGTGGACATGCTGACCATGTTTACACTTGGAAAGTTTTATGGAGAAATGTAAAAAAGGTGCATACACAGTGCAGCAGACAGCCTTACCTTGGGGATGTAAGAATGCATTCTTAGACATGGTAAAAGCCATGTGTGAAGGGCTTAAAATTACCTTCAGAAAGAGCTATAGTTTGCCTTAGGTCTTGGGAATGATAATTCATAGAATCATGGAATGATAATTCATAGAATCATGGAATGGTAAGGTTGGAAGGGACCTCAAGGATCATCTAGTTCCAACCCCCTGCCATAGGCAGGGACACCTCCCACTAGCACAGGTCACTCAAGGCCTCATCCAACCTGGCCTTGAACACCTCCGGGGAGGGAGCAGCCACAACCTCCCTGGACAACCTGTGCCAGTGCCTCACCACCCTCACTGCAAAGAACTTCCTCCTATCATCCAGTTTCAATCTCCCCTCTGCCAGTTCAAACCCATTGCCCCCTTGTCCTGTCATTGCAAAACCTTGTCAATAGTCCCTCCCCAGCCTTCCTGTAGGCCCCCTTCAGATCCTGGAAGGCTACTCTAAGGTCTCCTGGAAGCCTTCTCTTCTCCAGGCTGCAGAGCCCCCACTCTCTCAGTCTGTCCTCATAGCAGAGCTGCTGTAGACCTCTGATCATCTCTGTGGCTTTCCTCTGGACCTACTCCAACACTTCCATGTCCTTGTGAAAGTTTCCTTGTGGGAATGAACTAAATGAACCAATCTGTGTAAGCTTGCTTGCAGATGTGACTGGTGCCCTTGGAATTGATACTCACAATGCAGTGATGCTTGATGTGAGTGGTGATGGGTTAGTTCTTTCTTCAGGTATCTTCTTTGTCCAGATTTAGGTTGGACTAATGCCAGCAGTGAAATACTTTGTTAGATTTCCAACAGAAAGATGAAATGTTTTGGTTCTTAGGATGGAGATGTCTGCAGCTTACAGCAGCAGTAGTGAACCTCAGCTGTCTGAAATATGAATTGCCACTTGCAGGAGTGTAGTCTTGGTTATTTAATTGTCGTTATGTATTTCTGGGTTTATGGAAACAGCTGGGGTTTAGCAAGCCTTACTGAAACTTGGATTTCTGTGTTAGTGTAGCTTCTATTGGTATGTCTCTTGTAGTGCTCTGATTTTAGTGTCTTTTTGCAGCTGATATCCAGGAAAGGCTTGAGTCGATCACTGTTTTCTGCTACTAAAAAATGGTTTAGTGGCAGCAAGGTTCCAGAGAAAAGCATAAATGAACTGAAGAACACTTCTGGTTTGCTGTAAGTAATTGCAGGCCTGTCCTTTAGATTTGAACTGTACCTCACTTGTATTTGATGTTCTGCAAAGTAAATGAAATCAATACTGTAAGACTTTAATTGGAGAAGTAATGAGAAGTACTATGGTTAAATGTGTACAATAATAGGACAGAAGAAGTTAGAGAGAAAGAGGATTAAAGAAACTGTAAGAACCATCTTCCTGTGTTATTTGTGGTGAAGTTTGCAGAGTAACAAGGACTGCATGTTTTTAAGAGTGGTAGTAATAAAAAGAAGCTATGATCTGCCATGAGGAATCTTTTAAAACTACTACAGGCTTTTCATTTTCTTATTTAAGCCAAACTCTATTGCTTATGTAGCTGTTAACTAATAGAAACTGTAATTCATTTACTGCAGTTAAGTGTATTTCTTCTGCAAGTGTGTTTGAGATCTAAATCAAGGGGAATTGAATACTTTTTTGCACCTCCGTTTTACCCTGAACCCGGATTTTAAGTTTTGCCAAAATATTCCTTCTGTATGCTTTGTAATTTTCCTCTGTGACTGAGGATGTTTAGTCATGAAAAGCATTCCCTTTCACTGTCATATTTTAACCACAGAAGTCTAACTAGCTCTTGGACGTTGCCTAGCCAGAGTGAATGTCCCAGACACTTGCATACAGCTTTAAATTCATATGTTGGGTGTCTTTGAAATCGCAACCAAAAATGTTGTTAATTTCAGCTCTCTATATTGAATTTGTAAACATGGTTTGCTCCCTACAAAGAGTGACTAAAAAGTGTTTATAAAAATGCATTTGATCTTCACTAAAGTGATTCTTTCAGAGGACAGGAACATGCCCACTGTTTTGGCTTAAAGCATAACTCTTTAGTGGATTTTTTTTTTTTTCTTTTGGGAGACATGAGGAGAGACAACTACAGCTTAGTCAGTGGTCAAGAGTCTTACTCTGTTTCTTTCTGATGCAGCTCTGTTCAGCACTGACAGTTAATCCTACTGAGCAGCTTCACTGATAGCTGCACACTTTTTTCAGTGTTTCTTGGCTAAGAGGCATACTTGTTTTGCATGTTAGTGGAACAGTGAATCTAGGTAATCTGAAAGTAGGGAGTGAAATCAGTTCCATGTGGCAGAGAGGAAGCAGCTTCATTTTTGTCTTCGGTGGTTTTTAAGTAGGGCTGAAGCAATGCGGTTTTTAGTCCGACTTTGTGAATAGTAATTAAGCTGAGAGGGGATGACTTTACAGAGTATACTTGGCTCTGTTTATGCATATTATGACTTTGAATTGAACTCTTTGTATTTATAGGTATCCACCAGAAGCACCAGAGCTTCAAATCCGGAAAATGGCAGACTTGTGCTTTTTGGTACAACACTACGAACTTGCATATAGCTGTTACCATACAGCGAAGAAGGACTTCTTAAATGATCAAGCAATGCTTTATGCAGCTGGAGCACTGGTTGGTACTTCATATAACATAAAGATTCTGGGAACTTTTCCTAGTAATCTCTAATACTTGTCTGAAGGTAACAGAATGCAATCTCTTCTTTCCACCTCCAAATTTATAAGGGTCTTCCCAAATCTGCTGCATGTATCTAGCGAATACTAAAGAGTTCTCTGATCTATTTGCTCTTGTTTTATGAAGTGGAAAAAAAAAAGAATATAAATGGAAGAGGTAGTTCTCCAAATGTGCAGTAGGGTAAGGAGAATACCTAGAATGCAAGCTGCAGCAGAATGGATCTTAAAATTTTTAGTCTGAGAAGTCAAAACCAGGTATAAATTAATTTTGTAATATCTCTTTGAGACTTTGCAGAAGATTTATATGCTGAGAAGTCAAGACTGTCACTAAATATAGCATTGTACCATTTATTTTTAAGACTCTTGGAGGATATAGTTTGAGTATGTCACTACTGATCTTCACTGTCAACACATTCATTAATTTCTCCTGAGATTGAACAGCTATGTGACAAAAATAATTTTCAACAAGATAATGGGAACACTTGGGAAAATTCAGAGGCTTGTTTTAAAAAATTTTTAGACATTATTTTGTAGGCTTGGTTAACTTGATAGAATTTGAACCTTTACTTTGTGGATGCTCCCTCCCTGGAGGCATTCAAGGCCAGGTTGGATGAGACCTTGAGTAACCTGTACTAGTGGGAGGTGTCCCTGACTATGGCAGGGGGTTAGAACTAGTTGATCCTTGAGATCCCTTCCAACCTTACCATTCTATGATTTGTAGAACCATTCTTGTGCATTGTCCCATCTTGATGTAAATTACAGAAAGATGTGTTTTTGCATTACAGGTAGTTGCTCTGCATTTGGATAATCTGAAAAAGTTGCCTTAATTTCTTAATAAATTATTTATAGAAGTCTTGATCATGAATTTCTTTACAACCTACAAGTCTTAGTCATTACTGCAGAAAAACTTTGCTGCCCCATAAAGAAAGAAGTAAGATTTCAGAGTATATGTACCAGAATTTCCTTGGAAGCTGAGAATGTAACTTCATTTAAGCAACACTCAAAAGACAGTTCTCATCTTAAAAGAGATGGTGGTGGCATTTTATCAGGAAGTTTATTCCTGCAAAAGGAAGTTGTCACCTGTACTGAACCACTGCTTCTGCCTAGTGTTAGGGATACAATCAACTAAAAACACTTCAGTGTGTGTAACTCTCTTCCTGCTGTTCTGCTTAACTACAAGCAAAACCATGGGTAGGGTATTGTGTTAACGCTGTTCTCGGTTGCTGTGTTTTTGGTATGTTTTTATGTGCCAGTAACTGATGAGAAGATGATCTTGAAGTAGTAGCTGTTGAAACCTGTTTCTGAGTGTATGTTGAGAACCTGCAGTGACAGTGCTTAATTTCTCTTGCAGGAAATGGCAGCAGTGTCAGCTTTTCTTCAACCTGGAGCTCCTAGGCCGTATCCTGCTCATTATATGGAAACAGCAATTCAGACCTATCGAGATATCTGCAAGTATGCTGGTTACTTTCATACTGATCCTGTCAAAGTTGGAAGACATGGTGGTTTGACTTTCCTCCTCTGCACATAGTGCCAAATGACTAAAAGATTACAGAACAATGGTAACTTCTTAAAGAATATCACAGAACAACTTATGTTGGAAGTGGCCTAAGAGATCATCACCTCCAACATCCCCACCGTGGGCCGGGACACCTCAAGTAGACTCAGCTGCTTAAGACCTTGTCTAGCTTGACCTTGAACACCTCCAGGGAGGAGACATCCACAACGTCCCTGGGCCCCCTTTTCAAGAGTCTCACCACCCTCATACTGAAGAAATTCTTCCTAAGATCCAGTCTAAACCTACTCTCCCTCAGCTTAACACCATTCTTCCTTGTCCTATTGCTAGACACTCTTAGGAAAATTTCCTCTCCAGCCTTCCTATAGAATCCCTTCAGGTACTGGAAGGCAGATCTAAGATCCACCTTCTCTTCTCTAGGTTAAACCACCTTAGCTCCTTCAACCTGTCTTCGTAGCAGATTAGCATTGTGGCCCTCCACTGTAGTCATTCCAAGAGTTCTGTGTCCTCCTTGTGCTGGGGACACCAGAGTTGGATGGAGTGTTTGAGGAGGAGGTCTCACAAGAGCAGAGTAAAGAAGCAGAGTCACATCTTTTGACCTGCTGGCCATACTCTTCTTGATGCACCCTAGGATATGATATGATTTGCCTTCAGGGCTGCATTGTTTATCTAAGGTAATGTGGAAAGGGATCTGTGTCATTCTTAACAGTGCTGATTAAACTTGTGTTGGATTTACCTGCTGCACCCTTGGACATGTTTATCAGAGCATTTAGTTGACTAGAACATTTTAGCTACTATTTTTATAAATATGATACTGTCCTCCAAAATGCCCTCAGGCTTTGATTTTGAAAGCTGCTGTTCAGTAGGCCGGGACACTTAATGTGCCAGGCTGTATGTGGTGGTTTTGCAGGGAATGAAGTCTCCTGTTCTTTTTCTTTTAAGAAAGCTAAACAGCAGCACATCAGTCTGTTGAGTTATGCAGAACATATGTCAGATTTGAGGTGAAAAGGTTTTTAGGTCTTTTTTGTGGTTTATTTTGACAAATATTTACTAACACATTTTTGGCTTTTGTTTTAGGAACACGGTGCTGGCTGAACGCTGCGTGCTGCTTAGTGCTGAAATCTTAAAAAGTCAAAGCAAATACTCAGAGGCAGCTGCTCTTCTGATTCGTCTGACCAGCGAGGTAAAACACTTGGTGTTCTGCCCCTTTACTCTGCTCTTGTCAGACCCCACCTGGAGTACTGTGTGCAGTTCTGGAGCCCACAGCATGGGAAGGACATGGAAGTGTCCCTCCAGAGGAGGGCCACGAGGATGCTCACAGGGCTGCAGCAGCTCTGCTATGAGGACAGACTGAGAGAGTTGGGGCTCTTCAGCCTGGAGAAGAGAAGGCTTCCAGGAGACCTTAGAGAAGCCTTTCAATATCTGAAGGGGACCTACAGGAAGGCTGGGGAGGGACTATTGACAAGGTCTTGCAATGACAGGACAAGGGGCAATGAGTTGAAACTGGCAGAGGGGAGATTTAGACTGGATGTTAGGAGGAAGTTCTTTGCAGTGAGGGTGGTGAGGCACTGGCACAGGTTGTCCAGGGAGGTTGTGGCTGCTCCCTCCCCGGGGGGGTTCCAGGCCAGATTGGATGAGGCCTTGAGTAACCTGTGCTAGTGGGAGGTGTCCCTGCCTATGGCAGGGGGTTGGAACTAGATGATCCTTGAGGTCCCTTCCAACCTTACCATTGTATGTTCTAACCCTTGTCCTATGATATTTTCTAGCCTAAGATAGCAAAAGAGCTGGTGTAATTCATGAAGAAAACTCTTTACACTGCAAATGAAAACAAACTGGTACATTATCAAATGACTTACTTGACTTGCATTTGTTTTCTTTGGCTTTATAATTAATTTCTTTGACATCTGCTTAGCTCTTGTGTGACATTACTTTAAGAATTTGTGGGTTAAGAACATTAGCCTGGCTTGGCAGAACCATAATGGATACTAGCCTACATATAGTCAGAAGTTCTCTGTAGTTTAACTGACTAAGGCATTAGTGGAGCTCAACTGTTATGAATCGTTAGAATCATGTATAGGTGTATATGTAGAATCATGTGTAAGTGAAAGCTAGTCTGAACAATTCTGTAATATTAATTGGTGGAAATTAAGCATGGAATTAGCTTCCAGCAGCCCAGAAAGTGTCTGGCTTGAAAAAAAGTGAAACAAATGTAATACCAAGTAGTAGTATAGCATCTTCTATGTAGCTTGGAGGAAAGTCTGACAGGCAGTTAGTTCTGGCTTTGTGGTCAGCTGCACTGAATGTGATGCTTCTGAGACTTTTTCTGGGAGAGATTAAGCATGGCATGAATTTACTTAATTTTCTGAGTTTCTCTCTCAAGTCTCTTTGTAGCTTCATTCTTGCTCTTTCAGCATAAACTTGCCTCCAGAATTTGTCTGAGCAGTGTAGGTGATTTAAGCAAGGAATTTAAATGCTATTTGCTCTGTACAGTAATTTTACAACTTAAAATTTTATGCAGTATGCTTGTGGTGCCTTTTGGCAGTTGCAAAGAAAATCTTCATAGGATACTGTGGGGGTGTCTCAGTATATTTGTAGTCCATCATTGACTACATGGAGATAACTTGTGGCAAAATCAAGTAGATTCTGTTCAGGTTGGTTAAAGCAATATAGCTGTGTCTGGGCATGAAGAGTGTGATTAAGCTGTGCCTTGTTAAAAAGTAATCCTGGTTCTTGTGATGCAAATTCACCAAGTTCCATTGCTCTTTCTGTTATTCCTTTGACGTTTTAAAGCTCTTGGGTTTTGTTTCTAGCCTTGATATCTGGAGGGGGAAAAGGTAGCAAGAGTGCTTTAGAGGTAATGGTGTTAGAAACTGTAGCCTGAGTAACTGAAAAAGCAGAAAAAATAGTATTTTTGTCACTCACACTATAGTAGGCTGATACATAAAAGCTCTCCCCTGTGGAAAAAACAAAACAGTGTATTTAGCATATAACAGAGTGAAAAGCACTTCTAGTCTTATTTTCTGTTGTATACACAAATACATAAAATGTTTACTTACAAAAGAGGCTTCTCTTGCACGAGACTGTTGCAACATCCTCTCCCTCTTAGCATTAAAATAAGACCACTGTTATCTCTGTGTTTGTATTTGAGGCTGATTTTCCTTTTTCCTTTTAAACAGGATTCAGATCTTCGCAGTGCACTTCTGCTGGAGCAGGCAGCCCATTGCTTTATAAACATGAAAAGTCCCATGGTTAGGAAGTTTGCATTTCATATGATATTGGCTGGCCATAGGTTTAGTAAAGCAGGCCAAGTAAGTATTATCTCTCAGCATGGGAAATGTGCTGGGTGTTTGAAAAACAGATTAAATATGGCATTAGACTGGTAAAAGGTGCTTGATTTCTAACACTCCTGTGTTAGTCACAAGTGTACAGCTGTGTGATTCTTCTGAATATGAGCTCTGCATTGATCAGCTTTGTCTTCTGTCTGAAATAATGCTGAAAATCACTGACTTGAAACTGCAGTGATGTGTGTTTTTATTTTGGGGTTTGTTTTATATACAGTGAAAGACAAGGCTTTTTATTGGAATGAAAGAGTGTTCGTACTCCTGAGCCAAGAGTGAGTTGCCGGGGTTAAGGATTTGTTAAATTCTTGATTTCTTAGAATAATGGCAAATTTTAGGTATATTTTTCCTGTTCTCTTAACCACATGCTTTTTAGTGGAGGTGCAGGTGTGTGAACAGTTCCTACAAGACAGACTAAAACATTTCTTTATGATTACTTAGGCTTAAGTAGCAATTAAACCAATACAAATCAGGTTGTATTTTACTTTCATGCACATTCCTGGGCAGGCAGCTTTAACTGTGGTAACTAAACTCAAGCTTTGTTGGACATAAAGCATAGAAGTTATTTCTGCCTCAGTTTTGAGACAGACTCCTTGTTGTTTGAAAGAAAGCCCTGTGTTTCTGGGGCTTGTTCTCCCACTCCACCCAATTTGATTTTTATTTGCTAAGGTTTTTCTTCTGTAAGGACCAAAGAAAATCTTGTGTCCTTGGCTTCTGTGTTGAAAATCTCAGATATGAAGGATAGTAGGAGTATTTCTCTTCCCCCTCCACCCTTTCTTGGTTTTCTTCATAGAAACTAATGCAAGGAACTATCTGCAGTAGTTTGTGTCTGTTTTTATGACAGGACAATACTGACAGGGAGCTATTGGTCTGAGTTTTTCTCTTTATTCTTTTGTATTTCACTCCTTTGCATGCATTTTGTAATGCTTTGACTTTGTGTTCATGTGACAGCTCTCGTGTTACTTGTGCCTAATTCTAGTGGAGCAACATAGAGCACTGTTCCAAAAGTAGTCTTCTCTTATTTGTACTTTTAATTTGCTACCTGTTACACTGGTCTTGAAAAAACATGAACTTAATCTGCAGGCTTGGCTCTGTACTCCATGAACCAGCATCTTCTGTGCTTCAGCTGAGATTGAGCAGATGCTCAGAGGTGTGGTTCTGCAAACTTGGCATAGTGGAGAGGGCTGGTAAAAACTTTCTAACTTACTCTTCAGTCTAACTGATGCTGCAGTGTCAAAGAATGGTGAATGGGCTTGTTTGAGAAACTAGGTGGGCTGTTTTTTATCTTGCAGAAGAGACATGCCTTACGTTGCTACTGTCAAGCCATGCAGGTTTACAAAGGGAAGGGCTGGTCTCTTGCAGAAGACCACATCAACTTCACCATTGGGCGCCAGTCCTTTACGCTCTGCCAGCTTGACAATGCTGTGTCTGCCTTCAGGCATATCTTGATCAATGACAGCAAACAACCTCCAGCTCAGCAAGGAGCTTTCTTAAGAGAATATCTTTATGTTTATAAGGTAAATGACTCTTCATTGCCTTTATTCCTTGAGTAGCCACTAGTTTTAATACCAGTAATTTCCTGTTAAGTCATCAAATGATTTTTCTATTATACCTGCTTTGTTCCAGGGATGTTTATGTAGTTTGTTTTTTTTACTTCATGGTTTCAAAAAGGCAGATTTGCTGCATCTCATGTGTTAAGTGTGCTTTCACTCATGGATATTAGTGTGACTCTTTTGCATATGGTTTTATTACAACAAAACGAGGGTTATGGCTGAACTGTGGCTTGCAGTTCAGCTTCTTTTAGAGAAAGTGCTTTCTTTGGATAAATTATTTTTGAAACTTTTGATAATAAATGTTTAATAAAATCCAGGTAGTCTGTCACCTTTTCTGCTACTATAAAGTATCCCCTATCCATGTTGCAGTGAATTTTATTCTTGAATGTTTGTTTTCACACATGACTCAGGGTTCATGAGTGACTCTGGATTGTAGTATTGTATATAGGACATGTAAGTGTTGGAGCGGGTCCAGAGGAGGGCCACAAAGATGTTCAGAGGGCTGGAGCAGCTCTCCTATGAGGACAGGCTGAGAGAGTTGGGGCTCTTCAGCCTGGAGAAGAGAAGGCTTCGAGGGGACCTGATAGTAGCCTTCCAGTATCTGAAGGGGGCCTACAGGAAGGCTGGGGAAGGATTATTTACAATGTCCTGCAACGACAGGACAAGGGCCAATGGGTTTAAACTGGCAGAGGGGAGATTTAGACTGGATGTTAGGAGGAAGTTCTTTACAGTGAGGGTGGTGAGGCAATGGACCAGGTTGCCCAGGGAGGTTGTGGATGCTCCCTCCCTGGATGAGTTCAAGGCCAGATTGGATGAGGCCTTGAGTGAGCTGTACTAGTGGGAGGTGTCCCTGCCTATGGCAGGGGGTTGGAACTAGATGATCCTTGAGGTCCCTTCCAACCTTACCGTTCTATGATTCTATGATTGTAGTGTGTTATAGGGTGTTCAGGGCTTCTAGCATCACACAGCTTGCAACCATGTAGTTACTCACTGTCTTTCAAAGCTTGTAAATGATTTCTGGGGTGTTTGCTAATTTATGGTAGACCCCACTCAAGTTTGAGTGCCCAGCTCAGCAGTAGTGAGCTTGTGTAATCGTACTGGTGAAGTAAACAGAGTTTATTAAATTCTCAGTTAGTCAAGCTTTGCATCAAATAAAACTTGTACCAACCATGCAGCCATAACAGTGATTAAATTGCTGGGCTAAAATAATTATTTTTCCTCTTCCCATAAAGATTTCATGAACTTTCAAATCTTTCTTGAAGAAATATTGCTTCATACTGTCAAAGCAGAAGAAAGTATCAAAAACAGTTATTTGAAATGATTCATTCCATCTTAAAAATACTACCTCTTCACCGATAATGTACAGCATAGGCATTGTGTATTTACACACTGGCATGACCCTCTGTTTTCCTCCTCTGCTCCAGAATGTAACTCAGCTATCACCTGATGGTCCCTTACCACAACTTCCTTTACCATACATCAACAGCTCAGCAACTCGTGTTTTCTTTGGGCATGACCGAAGACCAGCAGAAGGTTAGAAAATTTTCTGTAAAGACATTGAAGTCCTTTATTTATGGAGCCAAAATACATGCAGGAGTTGGAGTAATTTAAAAAAAATACAATGTAAATCTGATGTGACAAAGGTAGCTGCTTAAATAAGATTTCCAGAGAAAAGCTTAAGCTTAGCATCTGCATGCTAAATGGTTTCAGGCTTTCTCTGTGAATATGAGCTCTGCGAGTGCAGATGTGTTCTTTCCAGGTTTCTGTAGCTGGAATGCTGTAGTGCAAGTGAAACAGGTTCTTAATGCTTTTAGTAAATGCTAGGCACTACTGTCAGTGCTAAAAATTAGCTTGACAGTTAACTTTCTCCTGGATGAAGTGTTTGAAACACTGAGTGTAAAATAGCTTGTGTGGATATTCTTATGTAAACCAGAACTATGCTGTGGGGCTGTAATCTGCCATAAAATAAAAATCTGTAACCATGTGGCATGAGAAAGTCTTGTAATTCCACAGTTTTCAAATGGAACTATACTCAAATTCTACTCAGTGTTGTATTTCCTCTGTGCTTTCCAAAATGTCTTGCAGTTGGTGACATAGTGACTGTCATTTTTAATTACAATGGAGAACGTAACATATTGTAAAAGTATTTAAATGACCACTGCAGCCCTCAGCTGCAGCTGCTGCCTCTTGTCTCATCTTCTAAGACTGCCTTACTCGTTCTAGGTGAAAAGCAGGCAGCTACACACGTCAGTCTGGATCAGGAGTATGACTCAGAATCATCCCAGCAGTGGAAGGAGCTTGAGGAGCAGGTTGTTTCTGTGGTAAACAAAGGGACAATACCTTCAAACTTCCAACCAGCACAGTTCTGTTTAAATCGCTACTCAGATAACTCCAGGTTTCCACTTGCTGTGATAGAAGGTAAAGTGAAGATTTAAACACTTCAGAAATAGTGAGTTGGCTGAATCTCTCCAAAACTTTGTGTTGTTGTAGATTTAAGCCAACCTTCTTGAGCAACTTGCTTGCCCATGAATACTTTGAGTTAGGTGAATCTTCAGATTGTGGGAGAGATAACCTGGAGACATTCAAGGTTCAGGTGTTAGGAAGAGAGTTTTTACTATGAGGGTGGTGGAACACTGGAGGATGTTGCCCAGGGAGATAGTGGAAGCTCCATTTCTGGCATACATTCAAGGTCAGGCTTGATGGGGCTCTGAGCGACCTGACCCTGCTCAGTGCAGGGGAGTTGGATTTAGATGATCTTTAAAGGTCCCTTCCAAATCAGTGCATTCTATGATTCTGTTTTCTTGCCCTTTTTTAATAGAGCCAATAACTGTAGAAGTGTCCTTCCGAAACCCTCTCAAAGTTCCACTTCTTTTAACTGACCTTTCATTGCTGTGGAAGTTTCAACCTAAAGACTTCAATGCAAAGCATGGTGGAGAAACAAAAGAGCTGGTAAGAAAAGTTTCATCTTTTTTCAACCAAAACAAAACAGTTACAGTTATGGACTATGTGTTAACTTAAGTTATCAAAAACTCTGTGATAATTAAAACAACTGCTTTAATACTGGATTTCTTTTTGCATTGTTTAGGTTTTTCTAGATCCATAGAGCATGAAGCAACCAAGTTAATAAATGTACTGTAATGAGTATTGTAATGCAATGCAAAATGCTTACATGTTTTTGTATGTGTAGTAGATCTCTTTTGAATAACACTAGCCTTGACCAGCAGAATTGACCTGCAATGACAACAGATACATCATCAAATACATTTTTCTTACTTGAGCTATTCTACATAGTGAAATATGTATCCTGAAAAATTGTCCTGGTCTGACACAGGAACATCTTGGCATCTCAGTTGGAAGAACAAATAAAATTTACTGTATTATAAATGTAGTGTTTTGAATATATTTGAGAAACTACTTACTGCTGTTTAATTTAAGATTTCAACTAATACTGACAAAATGTCTCTCCAAAGGACTGTTCTCACATGCATGTTTTCAGGGTTTGAATACACTCTTAAGTATTACACTAAATTCTTTAATAATTTGGTTTCTTGGCTAAAAGCATTTGGAACATAGTGGTCAAAGATGCTGAAGGCAGTGGCAGATCTCCCTTATGAAGACAGGCTGAGGGAGCTGGGGCTCTTCAGCTTGGAGAAGAAGAGACTGAGAGGTGACCTTGTGAATGTTTATAAAGATGTGCAGGGCAGTGTCTGCCAGGCTCTGCTCAGGGATGTCCACTGATAGGACAAGTGGCACTGAGTGCAAGCTGGAGCAGATAAGGTTCCACCTCCACACGAGGAGAAACTTCTTTGGTGCGAGGGTGACAGATGCCTGGAGCAGGCTGCCCAGAGAAGTTGTGGGGTCTCCTCTGGAGACATTCAGAACTCACCCGGATGTGTTTGTGTGTGACATGTTTCAAGACAATTGGACTTGGTGATTTCTGGAGTTCCCTAACATTCTGTGATCTCTAAAGATGTTGGAATGAGTGCTATAGTTACAAATATATAACTAAGCCTGTAGTAACCACACACTTTCCCTTCTGTTCTGCTCAAAACTACTACTTTAATGATACAATAAATACTTCTGTTTCAGTGACATTGACTTGGAATTGTTCCAGTTTGTAGTAGTAAATCTTAAATTTCTCTCTTCTCTCTGAAGTAATTGTTCACTGAGCTCTCTAGCTGCTGCTTTAATTCAGAAAGCCTGAGAAGCTGAGCATACAGCACCTGCTGGTCCTAACTGTCTGCACTTGGAAATTTGTATATTTTTTTTTCCTGGAAAGATGTAGGAAGTAGTATTTATGGCACTTTTTCTGTCTAAGAGTAATGGTATCTAAAAAGCTATTTCTTGTTTTCAGGGAGCATGTGATGATGATATGATAGGAACTGAAGCAATAGCAGAGTTCCTAATTAACAGTGAGGAAACAAAAGTGGTAAGTACTGTACTTTGTTTTAAAAGTAGTCTCTTTGGTGTTGGTCTTTAGAATGGAGTTCAGGCTTGTTATGATCTGAACTTAATGCTGAAGTTACAGAAGACATTGCTGATAAATGTACTGAAACTTTGGAATCTCATGAGTGTGCATGAGTATCTGAAGGGAGGCTGTGACAGGGGAGGAGGCAGTGGGCACAAACACACACAAGAGGCTCCATCTGAAGAGCAGGATACAGTTTTTTGTTGTGGTGTTTTTTGGTTGGTTGTTTTTTTTTTTTACTGGGATGGCACAGGCTGTAGAGAGATGCCTTCTACTATATCCAAAGAGGAAAATTTCATTTGGACATGGTCCTGGGCAGCTTGCTCAGGAGACCCTCATTGAACAGGAGAGTTGGACAGGATGACCTCCAGAGGGCCTTTCCAACTTCCACCATTCTGTGATTCTACCTCTTCTAGTTTAGTTCTTGTTAAGAGTTACTGTTCTTTTCTAATGTGATAAGCATCTCTGAAGTGAGACTATTTTGGTAAATTCTGTGTATGTAAAATTTGCAGTAGTTGTACCCAGTTACATCTGACAAAACCATAAAGTAAATGTAGCTATGAGTGTCTTAGCAGTTGGATATTTAAATGTAATCATTCTTTTTTCTAGTAGCAACAACCACAAAAATTTAACATATCTCCACAGGCAAGACTAAAGCTCTTTCCCCATCAAACAGGGGAGCTACATATTCTGGGAGTCGTTTATAATCTTGGCACTGTTCAGGGTGCTGTGACATTAGATGGGATAGATCCTTCTGTTGGATTACAGACAGGTAAGTAAGTGGTGTTATTCCCTTAACTGTTGTGTCTGTTGAAGGGGCAGCTGTGGCTTCTGCAGAGCAGAACTAAATTCTAGTGCTTAATAGTTGATTATCATAATGCAAGACCCTCCTTCAGGTAAGGATGTGGAAACAACTGGAACAGGAAAAGGAGGGATTGACATCTGTAGCAATTCCATGAGAAGAATTAACCTCTGCCAAACCATACTTATTGGTCCTTTTAAATCTGTAGAAATTCTAAGACCATTTTTAAAGCCCCAAAACTTAAATATTCCCTCTCTGCCATGTTGATTTATAACAACTTTCATTGTCTCTTTTGACCTTCCTTGTTCTACTGGGTTTTTTCACTTTGTTAGGTTGTAACTATCATCTGAATGTCTCACTGAAGGTATTTGCTTAGATTCTCAAATTTAAATTTGGCTGGTGTAATTGTTGGTTTTTTTTTTTCCAGCATCTTGACTTAATTTTCATTCTCTTTCCTTTATGTTAACATCTAAATGGCTTATTTAGATTGCTTGTTAATTGCATGTTGATCTGTTTTGAGTCATTCATCTGAAACTCAAGGAAAATTTAGTTGTTTGAGGAAATGGAGATTTGAAATTGTCTCAGAGAAATAACAAATTATGCTTAGCTCTCTATGAAACGGAAACATGTAGAATAAGAACATTGAGAGACTAGTGGTCTTTAAAGGAAATAAAAATGATTTGGGTGACTTTTCCAGCTTGGTAAAACTTGGGAAAGGAAATAAATACATCACCCCCATGCTCTGCCTTCTCCTCTCTTGTAATCAAACTATCAAATTGTGTGCAGTTTTGGAGCCCTCAGCACAGGAAGGACATGGAAGTGTTGGAGCGGGTCCAGAGGAGACCACAAGGATGATCAGAGGGCTGCAGCAGCTCTGCTATGAGGACAGGCTGAGAGAGCTGGGGCTCTGCAGCCTGGAGAAGAGAAGGCTTTGAGGAGACCTGATAGTAGCCTTCCAGTATCTGAAGGGGGCCTACAGGAAGGCTGGGGAGGGACTATTGACAAGGTCTTGCAATGCCAGGACAAGGGAGCAATGGGTTTAAACTGGCAGAGGGGAGATTTAGACTGGATGTTAGGAGGAAATTCTTTGCAGTGAGGGTGGTGAGACACTGGCACAGGTTGCCCAGGGAGGTTGTGGCTGCTCCCTCCCTGGATGTGTTCAAGGCCAGGTTGGATGAGGCCTTGAGTGACCTGTGCTAGTGGGAGGTGTGGGGTTGGAACTGGATGATCCTTGAGGTCCCTTCCAACCTTACCATTCTATGATTAAGGAGTCAGGTCCACCATAATGGATAACTGACTGGCTGAACTCACACTGCCTTGTGTCACAGCAAGCTTTGAGTAGTCTTTTGTCAGTCATGTAGCCTAATCAATGAACTCTGAATGTGCCTCATAACTGGAGAATCAAGTTTTTTTTTTTGAGGTTGGCTAGAGAGCTTTGGATCACATCGCAGGGGAAAAAAAAAAAAAAAAGGGAATTACTTAGAAAAAAGGCAATCTATAAAANTTACTTAGACAAAAGGCAATCTATAAAACTTTCCAAAATTGTTTCAGGGAAGTTTGTTGCCAATGGATTATCTGTAAGAGGACGACAAGACTTAGAAATCCAAGGGCCTCGACTTAATAACACAAAGGAGGAGAAAACCTCAATTAAGTATGGCCCAGATCGGCGTTTAGACCCCATTATTACAGAAGAAATGCCTTTGCTGGAGGTAGGTAGCTACTTGCTCCTGGTGGTTTTAAGCAAACAGCTGGATTTAGATCTTATCAATGTGTCTTAGACTTTGTTAATGCCTAAATCTTTCCAGTTAATTTCTGATCTATCAGTGCCAAACTTGTGTGTGGGTTTTGATTCAGGAGTTTGAATGTGTCTGGAGAAGGGCACCAAGGCTGGTGAGGTGCCTGGAGCACAGCCCTACAAGGAGCGACTATGGGAGCTGGGGTTGTTCAGCCTGGAGAAGAGGAGGCTCAGGGCAGACCTCACTGCTGTCTACAACTACCTGAAAGGAATTTGTACCCAGGAGGGGGTTGGTCTCTTCTCCCAGGCACTCAGGAACAGAACAAGGGGACACAACCTCAAGCTGCACCAGGGCAGGTTTAGGCTGGACATTAGGAAGAAATTCTTCATGGAAAGCGTGCCTGTTAGAATGGGCTACCTGGGCAGGTGGTGGAGTCACCATCCCTGGAGGTGTTTAAAAGTAGACTGGATGAGTCACTTAGTGCCATGGTTCAGTTAATTAGAAGGGTTAGGTGATAGCTTGGACTCAATGATTAGGCCTAGAGGTCTTTTCCAACCTGGCTAATCCTGTGATTCAAGTGAAACTTGATGCTTCCAAATGAATATCCTTCTGAAGTTCTTATATTCCCTTTAGAATTTTAGTTGGCAACAGCTTTTGTAACCAACTTTCAAGGTAAAGGGGACCAGGCAAGGATTTTTTTTCTTGTTTGCTTATCATTCATCTTCAAGTTGGTTAACACAGTGATTTCCCCCCCCCCCCCCT
>VWZE01002870.1:1266535-1308491 GCA_013396675.1 Eubucco bourcierii
CCCCCCCATTGCTAGGGTTATTAAAATAGTCTAACTGGTTAATACCAACACTATTGACTAGACTATTTCAGCTGGAAAGGACCTACAGTGATCAGCCAACCCAACTGCCTGAGCAATTTAGGGCTGACCAAGTTTTAACTTGTCCAGATGTCTCTTAAATGCTGACAGGCTTGGGACAACCACCTCTCAAGGAAGCCTGTTGGAGTGTTTGATCACCCTCTGGTGAAGAAATGCTTCTTAGTGTTCAGTTTAAATCTTCTCTGGCACAACTCTGACCCATTCCAGTCTCCCTTCGATTATACCTAGTGATAGGATAGGGCAACCACAGGAAATTCCATGAGAAAAACATTTTTTACTGCAAGGGTGACAGAGCCCTGAAACAGGCTGCCAAGAGAGGTTTTGGAGTCTCCTCCTTTGGAGATCTCAAGAACCCACCTGGATGCATTCCACAGTATCACAGTATCACCAAGGTTGGAAGAGACCTCAAAGCTCATCAAGTCCAACCCATCACCACAGACCTCAAGACCAGACCATGGCACCAAGTGCCACGTCCAAACTCACCTTGAACACCTCCAGGGATGCTGACTCCACCACCTCCCTGGGCAGCCCATTCCAGCAGTCAGTGACTCTCTCAGACAAGAACTTTCTCCTCACCTCCAGCCTAAACTTCCCCTGGCACAGCTTGAGACTGTGTCCTCTTTTTCTGGTACTGGTTGCCTGAGAGAAGAAGGTAACCTCCCCCTGGCTACAAGCACCCTTCAGGTAGCTGTAGGCAGCAATAAGGTCCCCCCTGAGCTTCTTCTTCTCCAGTCTAAACAATCCCAGCTCCCTCAGCCTCTCCTTATAGGGCTTGTAACACATTCCAGTGTGACCTGCCCTAAGTGGCCCTGCTTTGCATGGGATTTGGGCTTGATCTCTGGAGATCTCTTCCAACTCCTAGCATCCTATGGTTCCTCTGAGTCCTTTCACTGTATACTAGGGAGAAGAGATCAGCACCTCCCTCTCCTCAGGAAACTGTGGAGAGCCATATGGTTTAAATATGTTGGTAGCTGTTTTCCTGCACATCGGTGTACTCAGTGCTCAAGCTTTTCTCTCTTCCTGTTCTCTCCCATACAGGTGTTCTTTATAAATTTTCCTACAGGACTTCTCTGTGGAGAAATCAGAAAAGCTTATGTAGAGTTTGTGAACGTCAGCAAGTGTCCTCTAACTGCACTGAAGGTGGTGTCCAAACATCCAGAGTTTTTTACCTTTGGTGGAAACACTGCTGTCCTAACACCGCTGAGCCCTTCCGCTTCGGAGAACTGTAGTGCTTACAAGACTGTTGTGACAGATCCTACCTCTGTGCGTACAGCACTGCTCTCTTCAGCTTCTTCCTTAGACTTTGGGGTTGGCACAGGAGCTCAGCCTGAAGTAATAAATGTCCCACTTCCTGATGCTGTTCTTCTTCCTGGGGCTTCCGTGCAGCTGCCAATGTGGTTACGGGGACCAGATGAAGAAGGTGTTCATGAAATTAACTTTTTGTTTTACTATGAAAGTATCAAAAGGCACTCAAAAATGTGGTAAGTTTTTGTCTGCTTATTTTGTCATATTTAGGAGGCATTACAAACAATGTAAGCATAAACTCCTACTGAATTTATTCTCATTGTTGTGATATTCCAATATCTGAAGATATTCCAGTATCTGAAGGGGGCCTACAGGAAGGCTGGGGAGGGACTGTTTACAAGGTCTTGTAATGACAGGACAAGGGGCAATGGGTTTGAACTGGCACAGGGGAGGTTTAGACTGGATATTAGGAGGAAGTTCTTTACAGTGAGGGTGGTGAGGCACTGGAACAGATTGCCCAGGGAGGTTGTGGCTGCTCCCTCCCTGAGGTGTTCAAGGCCAGGTTGGACAAGACCTTGAGTGACCTGTGCTAGTGGGAGGTGTCCCTGCCTATGGCAGGGGGTTGGAACTAGATGATTCTTGAGGTTCCTTCCAACCTTACCATTCTATGATTCTATATTCAAGTGGCCAGTTACCTGCTACGCTAAGCAAGACTTATATGGCCTAATTTCCATGTGGATTTGTATAGTCTACACTGTTTCCATCAAAATGGGGATTATTAAAATAATTTAGTAGAAGGAGGAATGCTGTAAATACAAACTGTTTGCATTTAGCACATCTTTGAGGCACAGAGGTGGAAAAATCATGACTTAATTTGTTTCTGCATGCTATAAATCAAAATCTTGTTTACTCAGAACATAAGTTTTTGGTTTTAGTTAAAATAAGTTTAGTAGTTTGTATTGTGATGAAAGCTGTTCTGTGGAGGGGTTAAATACCACGTTTGACTAGCTGTAATATTTCCTTTTTGGACTGTCTTGAGACAGTGGACAGTCAAGTTTGACACCACAAGCTAACAAGTAGTTCTTTCTTTGAACCGTACTTGAAAAGCAGCAAGTTTGCTTTTTTTAATGACACTTATTCCCAAGTCTCACCTGTGTCTGAGGCTAAGAGGGCATCAGGAGAACTCTTCGGAGAAACCTGTTCTTCAGACCAACTAACAGACCTTTTATGGTTTATTCACTCAGTTGTTGTTTTCCAAAACCTCTGGTGGCATTATGTAGCTCAGTGAATATCCCTGTTCCAGCACATGCCTGTTTTCCTCACTGCACTGTGGATCTTGCTTCAGAAAAACCATGAATGGTAATAATGGTGAACAAATATGGTAAATGGTAACATACAAACCTTCTTCTCCAGCATTTCAAATTGGCCAAGAGACTGAATGCTTGGACAGCACCTACCCATGCAGAGTGATTGTTTAAAACTAGTATAGTTCTGATAGAAAACTAAAAGAAAAATGATTCTTCGGTGATTGAGAGGAAGAAATTGTCTAATTGATGGCAAACATAAGCTAAATTTCTTGATGACAGGTTCTGGACAGCAGGTGCTGGTTGTTCAGAATGTCTTTTTTTTTTTCTTTGTCTGTTTTTCTTCCTTTTCTCCTCCTTCCTAGTCATAGAGTATTAAGGCACACTGCAGTTATTTGCACTAGCCGATCTCTGCATATTCGAGCAACTGTGTGCAGAAGTAATGCACTTGAAGATGAAGAAGGCAGAGGGGACAATATGTTGGTGTTTGTGGATGTAGAAAATATCAACACAGTAAGTGTTTTGTTTTAAATAATAATCCTGTTTTAAAGCTTAGCAGATGTTTGTGGATGTAGAAAATATCAACACAGTAAGTTTTATTTTTTGTTTTAAATAATAATCCTGTTCTAAAGCTTAGCAGATGTGTGTCACCAAGACTTAAGTAAAAGGCTTTTAAAAACTGTTTTGTAAACATTGTGTATTTAGTCACTCCAGTTACTGTTGGAAAGAACACCAACATAAAATTATTTCTCAGCTCTCTAAAAATCTGCTGTAGCTAACTCTCTCTGCTAGGCAAACTCCAACACTGTAGTTCAGAGTGTTTTTTCCTTTTAGGAAGATTTACAGCAAAGTCATGAATGTTTCTGATAACAACTTTGAAGATAGAGAACCTGAGACAGCTTGTGCCTCCCACAGCCTTCCAGTGAAAACACTGATGTAGTTAATGGTGATGTGTGAAGTCAAAAATCTAAACTGCAACTTGAAGGAGGCTTCTGTGTTTACTACCAAACGCAAAAAGACATTTTTGCAAATATAGTACAAATACAGATATGCCTGCTGTGGTTCAGTGAATTAGCTGACAGTAGTTGAGTTTTTCATGCCATGTTAGTTGAAACTTACACATGTTCTTAGTAAAGTTGCTCCTCCTGTGTTTTCATCCAGAGAACAAGGTAAATGGGATGCTGTATTTATAGGAATCACTGAGCTGGTTTGTCATTTTGATTTAAAGATGTGTACACCCTGGTTTTTCTTCGGCTAGTAAAGTGAATATTGTTCATTCTTTTGAGGAGGAAGGAATGTTGTAGTGAAGTACTTACCAAGTTAAAGGTAACTTTGTGTGAGATGTAACTTTCTGCTACCACCTCACTGTTTCCAAGAGGGAAAACTAACCCCATAAGCTACTTTTCATTGTGTAGATATCTAAAAAACCAAACCAACTAAACAAAAAAACCCAAACCACCCCAAGTTCTTCAGTTCCTGGCATTTATGATCTAGCAATGATCCTAAAGTACCCTTAAGCTGAGTTGCTTTGCAGACTGTGTTCTGGTTGGAGTTATAAGCCCAATTGTCTTAATTTAAAACACTGCTCTGTGAGTATTTTCCTGTGTTTCATCTACATATAGCTCTGTTTAGGGGAATTGGAAGTTGCTGTGAACTGAGACTGTACTCTCTTACAGCGGGTCTTAAATCTCCTCTTGTCTCTCTGACTATGGATGATGAGAATGAGTTGAACTAAGATTATAACAGGGCCAGCTTTCAGGCAGCACTTCCCGTGCAATGCAGTCATCACAGCTGTGAGTTTTCTTGTTTGACATAACTTTTTGTTTCTTCCTTAGAGTGAGACTGGTGTTAAAGAATTCCATATAGTGCAAGTTTCAAGTAATAGCAAGCACTGGAAACTTCAGAAGTCTGTTAACATGTCTGGAGACAAAGGTGTGTATCTTTATCACCCAAATGCTGGCAGGTGTAGCTTCTGCCTGGTGAGCAGATGAAAGAATTTCACAAGGAGTTGAATTTGGCTGTCAGAATAACTAATTTCTATAAACTTTGTCCCTTTCAGACATTCTATAGCCCTTCCTTTGTTAGAGCTTGAAGAAAAATCTTATTTACAGATGACTTTTAGACTAATTTTACAAATGGGCTTAGCTTAGAGGTAAATTATTTCTGTGATAGAGAGTAATCCATGGCTGAGTTGACTTACAACTTGCCTCATGAGAATTATGTTTCAGTGTTCCTTTACCTATAGTTCATCTATATCAGTGTTAAATTCAATTGGTGAACAGAACAGTTGATAAGTGCTCTATTGAATTACTAGAAAAATACCAAAATTGCTCTTGCTGTGTCCTGCCTTAGCCTAATAGAAGCTGATGATCTTTGAAAAGGAGAAGATTAGCTGCTGTTGTATCTGTCAAATGTGATCTTCACATTGCTGAGATTTTGTGCACTTAAATTAGTCTAGATATGTATTGCTCCAGTATTGAGGATGAACCAGATAAACTGAATCTTTGTCTTCTGTTTCCTCCTTTTTCCTGTATCATCTTTATGTATTAAAACTCACTTAACTGCCCTAGATGTAGGTGGAAAAGGTCAGCAGAAATTGTGTCTTCTTTACTACCATGCAGTTTTTCTGCTTGATTAGTTGTGCTTCTTGAGTATCATCCAGGGTGTTTATTTGTGAAGTGTAAAGGCTGAGTTCTGGCTGATGAGGAGGGACTCTGAGGGAACAAAAAACTCTTGCAACTTTTTTTCTTCCAGATACTAAACTTGGTAGCAGAGAGAAAGCGAAGTTATGCTTTAAAGCAGTGAGATGCAAAAACTCAGAAGGTAAGTTTTCTCCTGAAGAAGACAGTCTTTGGATGCTGTATGCTGAGTTTGTGGCTTCTCATGATGCTCAAATGATGTCTTCTCTTTTTATCCCTTAGACAATTACACGTTTGCAGACATTGTCTTTGGAAATGAGCAGGTAGGTGAGCTGGTGCAACTGCATGCTTTGCTTTGTGCAAGGTACCCCTGCCATGTGCAGGTATCTCAGTTGGAATCCTTTCTTAAAACTGAAAATTGGGAATGGTGCTTTCATAGTTGGGAAGTTGAGATTTGCACAACAGAAAACTGAAAACTAAAACTTGGCACAACTGTTCATCTTCTAGGTCAGCTTTCTCTTTAGAGAACTGCTGTAAGGTAGGTAGTGTGGGTGTGATGGTTTGGGAGTTCCCTGCCCCCCACACTGTGTAAAATGACCCAGACTAGAACTCGGCCAACTGGAAGTTAAGGACTGAAGCTCTATTTACAGCTCAGCACAATGTACAAGCAGAGAGATACACACAACAGACAGGAATAGTTACAGACATAGACAAGTTAAAGGTAATACAGAAACACAACTCCCCTCCCAGAAATCAAGAGACCCCAGGAGGGGCTCCCAACCACCCTTCCACCTTCTCCCCACCCCTGTACCTTACACCAAGGTTTATCTTACACACAAGGTGAATTAGGAGGATTGGCCAGGGGGGTTAGAAGGAAAGTGGTTAGTGAAAATTAATTGGCAGAGAGGAGCTAGAAGCTAGACCACCTGACATGCTGTTCCCCCAGAGAGACAGACAGAGAATGACTCCTTATCTATGTTTTGGTTCCTTTTCCCAAAACAGTCTCAGCATACCTATGATTAAAATAGACATCACCATGTTTTCCTTTCACAGCCTATAGTGTAATTTTCTCTATTAAAATATTCCAATTAGCCTCAAACCAGCACAGTGGGCTAGGGGATAGTCTGGAATCTTAAGTTCCTAACTCCACAGCTGAGTTACTTTGGGAGTGCATTCTGATGCTGACTATTTTGTATGTTTGTTTCTTCCTTTCCAGCTCTTCAGAGCAGTTTTGAGTATTTCCCAGTCTTGTGGTTCTCTGGTAGAGATCTGTGTATTTCCCAGTTCTCTGGTAGAGATCTGTGGATGTGAGATTCTTGTTCTATAGTATTTTTTCTTGATTATGTTTTCACTAAGATAAGTTAAAAATTGCAATTACACCTCATTCTAAAAAAATACCTGGAACTTCAAAGCTACTGCTGTAGATGGCAACCAGGTCAAGGTGTCTGTTGCTTTGCTTTCTCTTTAAGATTCTGGATAGAAGATTTCACCTCAACATGAGGAGAAACGTCTTTACTGTGAGGGTGTCAGAGCACTGGAACAGGCTGCTCAGAGAGCTTGTGGAGTCTTTTTCTTTGGAGACTTTCAAAACCCACCTGGATGCAATCCTGTGTGGACTACCCTAGGTGATGCTGCTTTGGCAGGGGGGGTTGGACTTGATGGTCTTTGGAGGTCATTTCCAACCTCTAATACTCTGTAATTACTATGCTCTCTTAATCTTTTCTTAAGCACACACCTACTTTCTGAGGAAGAATCCTTTTGGCAAATGATCTTGGCCCAGCAAATGCTTTCCCAAACCCTGAAGGAAAGTAGGCTACTTGCAACATGTCAGGAATCTACATTAGGGCAGTGGGTTTAGTTAGCTGGATGTCAGAATGCGTATTTTCTGCTGAGCGCACATTTTTCATGTTTCCATACAGCTTTTAAAAGCCAAGGAAAAGCTATTTGCTGCCCTTTCATTTTTATAGGAATGTAACTTTTAGTTAGGACTACAAATGTGAGGTAAAATATGTGGTTTTGGCGTTGGAGGAGCTGTATGAGCTTCATCTTTCTTGTAAGAAAATATTCTCTAGTGCAGGGATGTGGAGATGGCCCTTCCTTCTATACAGTTACTCCAAAAGCATTCTGCTGCTGCAATGATGAGCAACTCTGCAACTGCATATTCTGGAAAAGTTAACATTTTTGGAAGAGGAGAGGATAGAAACCTACTTTTTTTTTTTTTTAATATTACCTGTTGTTTTTGAGTGTCATTGCTATCAGTCTTAAAACCACTGCTTCCCCCTCAAGCTTTTGGTGTTGGAAAAACTCGGCACAGATTATGACAAATGTGATAAACAGCACAGTTCTTCTGGCTCTGGCATTTATCATGGGGGATAAACTGTGCAGTCTGTTAGCTGCTATTGCTAGCAGAATGTGTGTTCCTGACTTGGATAAATAATTGTAGCTATCTTGAGGAAGACATTTATAAGCAATAATGACTTACGTGTGGGTTAGTTTGTGAGGGATTTGGATGCTTCAACTCTCTCCACTACACTTGATGTATCACAATAGGCTTTCTGGTGGTGATAATCAAATCTTAAAGCTTGATTTTTCTAGGTTTAGGTAAATTACAGACTCGTAGAATGGTTTAGATTGGAAGGGACCTCAGAGATCATCCACTCCAACTTCTCCACTATGGACCAGGACATAATCTCAACTAGACTTGGCTGCTCAAGGCCTCATCCAGCCTGGCTTTGAACACCCCAGGGAGAAGGCTTCCACCATCGTCCCTGGGCAACCTATTCCAGAGTCTCACCACCCTTGTAGAAGAAATAAAGCTTCTTTTGTTTCTCTATCTTAGACACAGCTAAGTGGTCAGGAGTGACCTCTAACAGGGCAGGCACAAAACCCAAGAGGCAACGTTCTGTAAGTTTGTAATGAGAGGCAGGGCAAGATAAGGGAGCTGAACCACTGCAGTGATAGGCTGTGTTAGAGTCACTGATGTCAGCTTGCTTGTTTTTATTTTGTTGCAGATAATAAGCTCAGCCAGTCCTTGTGCAGACTTTTTCTTTCAAAGCTTGTTCTCTGAATTTAGAAGAATGCATGTGCAATCTCATCCTCATGGATCTCAAAGGGCTGCCAAGCAATCGTTTGATGAGACAGTCAGATTGATACAAAGGTGCAATGAAGTCGATTTGAACATTGTTGTGCTGTGGAAGGTAGGTGTGGCTGTGTGTCTTTGTGGTCATTTGGTCATGAAATGTGGCTGTTAGAAATTAATTTGATATGCAGTCCTGAACATTTGTGTGGATTTCTTTCTGAAAGCTGCTAAACGAACTAAAATTGTGTCCTGCATCACAGACAATAGCTGTAACTGTGTAGGTATGCTCAAGTGGTTTTGCATTACACTGTGTGTACCCAGTTCTTATGAGTTCTCTTCTCAAAAGAGAAAAATCTGGAATGTTAAGCCAAGAGATTTGTTAATGCTTGCTTTTGTCATAGAACTGTAGGAGCGACTCAATCTGTTTTGCAGAAGAGGATCTCATTTACTGGAATGCAAACACGAAGTAGTGGAAATTGGCAGTCTGAACTTCAGCAGTTGTCTGTGCTGGGCAAAGTGAAAAGCATGCACAGAGGTCTTGCTAGCCTGCAGATTTTAAACACTACAGCATCTTCCACTGAGGTTATGAGGAAAGTCAGCAGTTCTGTGTTCTGAAGCTCATGATACCTTCTGGTCTGCTAACGTCTTTTGTATTCTGTAGGCCTATGTTGTGGAAGACAACAAACAACTGATTTTGGAGGGCCAGCATCACGTTGCCCTTAACACAGTTGGGAAGGAGGCTCTATCCTTTCCTCAGAAGCAGGTAATCCAGTGTGAAGTTTTCCTTTACAATTGCTTCTTTCTCAAAAGAGACTTGATGTATTTTCTTGTAAATAAGAGAATCACTCTGGTTGATTTTGTAGAGTTGAACACTGTAATTACTAAATAATTCAAACTGACTGACTTCAACTTCAATTAGTCATGTCTATTGACATAGGTAGGGCTCAGTTTAAAGATGAAAAACAGTAAATATATCTACAGGTCAGTCACTGGAGTAAACTGTGGTCTTTCAGGGTAGGACTAGCAGCTTACCAATGGTATTAAGTCAAAGTTAATTATTGCTTCATAACAAAGTTAATAGTAAAATGCTGCTTTTATTTTTGAGTGTTACAAAATAACCAGTGTAAGTTGTGTTTTTGTGAAGAAACTTAGTGCACAAAACAAAAGAGGAGACACAAGTCTTATGCTTGTTTAGTCTTCTCCAGAGCAGTGCACTGCTCTTCCTTCCTGCTGTAGTGCCTTTGACCTTAGGTTTTTACCAATATTGCAAACAGAATTTAGTGAACTCTTGCCCAAAGCTGCAGCAAGTAGTAGTAGGCATGAATTTTGTCAGGAAGACATAGGACAACTGTTTCTGTAACAAAAGTAGAAATCGCTCTGAAGCTGTACATTTGGCTTTGGTTCCTAAGCCTTTAAGGATTTTTACATTGTCAAGACAATTTTTCCATTTCTTTTCTTGTGGTATGGAATAGATGGGAATAGGCTGAAAGGGACCTGTAGTTGGAGTTAAACTGACCAGTGTTCAATGGTACTGAAAACCAGGAAAATCTAAGATCTAATGTCTAAAGATACCTTTTTCACACCCCATGCCCTAAAAAAAACCTTTGGCACATGTGGGCTTAAGCTTTGCTGAGCAATACTGCATTGATGTCAACTGTATTATCTTTAGCAGATCACACTGTAGACATCAGAAGGCAGGACTGAGAACAGTGGACTTCTGAGGTCTGCCTTTGGCAAATGGGTTGGAAGAAAAGTAGGAATGAGTCACATCTGCATCCTGAAATGAGAGAACATGCTAGGGTTAGAAACTTGCATTACTTTTTGACTGCACCGCAACTCTGGTGGTCTGCATTAGATTTAAACGTAAAAGAATGAATGAAAGAATAAAAGAATGAATCCAGGCACCAACATAGAAGATCCCAGTGTACTCTCAATGTGTTTTGGGGAATATTAACATTCTCTGTCTAGAATCTTCTTGAATGCAGTTGTAATAGTTTTAATGGATGAGAAAGATGCTTCATGGATTGTTGAACACACTTCAGTGCAAGGAATATTCCTGTGAAGCATTTTGTTGGAAGCAGCTGCGTTGTGGTGCAGCTGAAATCTGCTGTAAGAACAGTGGTGATTGTTTATAATAAATCTATAAAGTCTGTGTCCTCATGGTAACCAAAGCCCAGATTTAACTTGGGTTTTGAAAGCCTCTAACCTTAAGATTGCTAAGGGTTGAGGAATTCCATATGCTCATGTACAGCGTGAGAGCTTGAGACTTTGTAGCAGTTTGTTCACTCTGCATTTAACAATTAAACACATCCCCCAGATAAGATGGAATGAGGTGAGGTAGAGAAAATAATACACATCATCTGTTAAAGATTGCATATTACCATTACCTTTGCATTGTCTTCACCAGCAGTGAAAAACTGAGGGGAAAGAAAATCTGAACCTAAACATACCTTCTCACTGGACATTTTCAGTAAATAGTTCTGACACTTATTTTAACATTCAAATAATTTATCTTGCAGTCTCTACTCTCTAGCTCATAAACAGGGATGGAGGCTCTAGGCTGTTCCTGAGTGTCTGCTGCTGACAGTGTAGCAGTTGTTTTCTGTGGTGTAGACAGCAGAGGGAGATGGAGGTGCATGCTTCTTACCAACACATGTTGGTTATGGGTTCTTAAATGATAAAGGGCTGCTCAGTTCTGATAAACTGAATTTGTTTGCAGACTCTGAAGAGGGATGAGAGTCAGCTCCCTTGTTGTGTTCTGTTTCCCTTCTTCAACTTCTTTCTTCTTGACTTAAACTACTTCTGCTTCATGCTGTTGCAGATAGCAAAGGAGTTTTTGTATCTCTGGCAATGCAATCATCCCCAACCAAGAAAAATCTCATGATGCACAAGGAGAAAACACAAACAACATAGGTCTGCACTTTTTTTGTGTGTGTAATCTGAGAAATGACTCAAATCTTAGCTGAATTCATCAAATAATGACACCAAACACATCAAGATAGCACAGTTTTCTATTTTACTTATTCTATGAACTACTTGGCTTCTGCTTTGTCAGTTGTCATGTATCTCAGACTAATCCTTTGCAGACTTCTAAGGATTTAATTTGGATTTCTAGAAGCTTGTAGAACTGTTTAGGAAAATAAAGCTGCAGTGGAGCACTGTAGTAGAAGAGCAGTAGACCTGCATTCATTGGCAGTTGTGTTTCTCAGGTTCTGCAAGCAGTTGCTGGTGGGTAGGTATTGGATACACTGATACAAAGTCAGCTTCATCACATTCCTGAGGTGTTGGTCCTGTGAGGTGCAAGGTCAGGTGGTTCCTTCTCTGCTTGGCTTGTTATGGATCATGTAATGCACACAACAGGGATGTGGACAGACAGCAGGATGAGATTATTCCTGTATCACAGGAGCATAACTTAGAATCATAGAATGGTAAGGTTGGAAGTGACCTCAAGGATCATCTAGTTCCAACCCCCTGCCATAGGCAGGGACACCTCCCACTAGCACAGGTCACACAAGGCCTCCTCCAACCTGACCTTGAACACCTCCAGGGAGGGAGCAGCCACAACCTCCCTGGGCAACCTGTGCCAGTGTCTCACCACCCTCACTGTAAAGAACTTCCTCCTAACATCCAGTCTAAATCTCCCCTGTGCCAGTTCAAACCCATTGCCCCTTGTCCTGGCATTGCAAGACCTTGTCAATAGTCCCTTCCCAGTCTTCCTGTCCTGTAGCCCCCTTCAGATCCTGGAAGGCTACTATCAGGTCCCCTCGAAGCCTTCTCTTCTCCAGGCTGCAGAGCCCCAACTCTCTCAACCTGTCCTCATAGCAGAGCTGCTGCAGCCCTCTCAGCATCCTCATGGCCTCCTCTTGGACCTGCTCCAACACTTCCATGTCCTTCCTGTGCTGAGGGCTCTAGAACTGCACTTGAAAGAGCATCTGATAAAATCAAGCTAAAACCTCTGGTTTCTATAAAACACAGAGTAGTGGTGCATGGGGTTGAGGGCTTAAAATTTCTGTATGTACCCACATAAAAAGAAATAAAATGACAAAAGTGTTCTATACAAACCTGGATGCTCAAATCAACATGCAGCCTTTCCTTCCCTGGTCTCTTCAGAACAGAACTGTGAATTCTAAACTTTTTTGTATTCTACCCCAGCCAACAATAACTACAACTTGAAAGTTTATTGGTTTTCTGTCATTGAGCACAGAATTATTTGTTCTCATTTACACTACAGAGTTTTCTTATTTCACTAAACTGCCTTTGAGCTTAGGTTACTAGATACAGGCTTGGCAGGTGATGTGTGAACTGCTGACATCTTTTATCTTCTAAAAGTTTGGAACTGAGACACACAGCATGTTGAAAGAAGACTTAATATTGACTCTGTTAAAGCATTTATTTGTTTGATCTAGAAAGGTGTCTGAATAACATGGAAAACATTTATCTTTCTGTCTTTTCTTTCAGTGCTGTTTTTGAGAAAATGGCCTTTTGGCCATTTCTGGTGGGGGTTAAAAAAAAAAAAGCCAAGTAGTTTATTTCCTTGAATCAGAAGCATAAAAGGTGCTATAAAGTGATACATTGTGGTTGCTAGCAGGCATGTGAGAAATAAATCACATGAGGTGTTAAAGTGAAGAGATCTGAACAGATGTCCTAGCAAGAGCTGTTTGAGTGCAGTTAGCAAAAAGCCTCCCTAATAAAAATCAGCTAATGGCTGTTCCTTTGGCAGTGCTATGGGTTCTGGTTATTTCCTGACACTTGCTTTTAGGAATCAGTTTAAGTGAAGGTCAACTTGAGTGCATCCAAAGTGCAGCTGTTCAGTCTCTTGTTTTTGACCTCTCTGCCTTATCTTAGCAAAAGGGCAAAATCTTCAAATACTTCCAAATTCCATTTGCAGTCAGGGCTGTTGATCAATCTTATTTTTTATTGCTGTCTCCCATGTCCTTCTAATCTTAAAAGTCTTTTCCAACCAAAATTATTAGATTGAATTCACAGAATTCATATAAAGGATCCCGAAGGAAAATCCCTGAGGAGGCTCAGGTGTGACCTTATTGCTGTCTGCAACTAACTGAAGGGAGGTTGTAGCCAAGTGGGGTTGGTCTCTTTTCCTAGGCAACCAGCAACAGAATGAGGGGACACAGTCTCAAGCTGTGCCAGGGGAGGTCTGGGCTGGATATTAGGAAGAAGTTATTCCCAGAGAGAGTGATTGGCATTGGAATGGGCTGCCCGGGGAGGTTGTGGAGTCGCTGTCCCTGGAGGTGTTCAAACAAAGCCTGGATGGGGCACTTAGTGCCATGGTCTGGTTGATTGGCTAGGGCTGGGTGCTAGGTTGGACTGGATGATGCTGGAGGTCTCTTCCAACATGACTGATTCTCTGATTCTATAATGCAGTATGGTGGGATGGAGGTAATAGCTTGAGGCTGGGACATTTGCCACATTTCTGATTGGCAAAGACTTCACACTGCTGGAGGGTGAGAAGCAACCTGCCAGAGGCTTGTCACTTGGGTGTGCTGGCATGTTGAGAATATCCATACTTTTGAAATACTGTGAATGTGCACATTTGCTTTGACTGAGGTCTAAGTGAGATAAAGATTCCATGAGTGTGGTCACTCATGGCTTTTTTTAGGATGCTGACCCCATTCCCCCTGTTCTCATGGCACTCTTATAACATGAAGTGGATACCTCCCATGCAGAATTACTGTGCTCCAGGACTGCCTCCGATGTACTTCTGGGCTGCTCCTTCAGTCCTGTGTATTACACCAGTGGTAGCCCAAAGCAAAATCCACAGAGTGTGGCTCCAGGCCTTTTGGCAGTGTGGCACTTCAGAGGTGATAACTTTTTGTAACTTTGCTGCTTAATGTGGATGCCACTCAGTGGCTGAGGGCTCCAGAACTGCACACAGGACTCCAGGTGGGGTCTGATGAGAGCAGAGCAAAGGGGCAGAATCCCCTCCCTTGCCCTGCTGCCCACACTGCTCTTGATGCAGCCCAGCACTCAGTTGCTGTCTGGGCTGCATGTGCACACTGCAGGCTCATGTTGAGCTTTTCATCAACCCGGACTCCAAGGTCCTTTTCCTCAGGGCTGCTCTCAGCCATTCACCACCCAGAGGAGTTGTGCTTGGGATTGTGCCTACCCAGGTGCAGGACCTTACACTTGGCCTTGTTGAATGTCATGAGGTTGGCCTGGGCACAGCTCTGCAGCCTGTCCAGGTCCCTCTGGATGGATCCCTGCCCTCAGGCAAGGTGACTCTGCCACACAGCTTGGTGCCATCTGCAGACTCGCTGAGGGTGCACCGATTGCTCTGTCCATGTCACTGACAAAGATGTTAAACAGCACTGGTGCCAGCACTGACCTTGAGTCAGGTTTTGTTGCCTGTGGCATTTCTTTTCAACTCAAAAGGGACAATCCATCACTGTTAAGCAAACAAAAAAAAAAAAAAGTATTACTTTGACTTCTAAAAATCTTTCTCTTGCTTTTTAGTAGTTAGTCACACTTACTGCTTCAAGTATTTTTTTTATCTAGGTATATATAGATTGATAAATATATATATGTAGAGAGAGATAGATTATTTATTTTTTTTAGGTTAAAGGTGGACTTTTTGCAGAATAGATTTCATAAGGGAATAAAGGAAAATTTGCAAAGCAGATTAGATGCTGTTGGACAGAGTTGCTGTAGTGCTGACCCAAAGGCAGGCTGCTTGCCTCATTTGGTGTGTATTTCTGTATCTGATTTGTTCTGCTTCAGACATTGGTTATACCACAGAGTTAAGATGGATCCTAAGTAGTGTGGTAGTTTGACTTGGGCTTTTAGCTGGGGGCGAAGGTAACTGATGTCTGCAAGAGCTTGCTTGACAGTTTTTAAGATACTCTGTATCATTAAATCCTTCTGTCATCATTAGCGTGGTCCTAGAAACTTCTACATTCATTACTTTGGATTTATTTTGGGAAATTTGGCTGCTGGCTTTCCTGTTGTGAACTTCTCAGGGCAGGTGATAGATTTTTTTACTGCTTTTTCTTAGGTTCAGCTGTCGAATAGGGAACTGTGTAAAGCTGTCCCTCAGTTCTTAGAAACAAACCAAACCCAAGCACTAACAAAACCACAGCCACAGCAGCATGCTTTTGTGAAACTTGCAGTGTGTCTTCACAAGCAGCTGTGGAATCTGTTGCCATCTTTTGAGACAGATAAATAAACTGTCTGAATTTCTTCAGTAGCGCACACACACAAAACACACTGAGGAAAACTGTCAGTTTTGTGATGTTGTAGACTTATTTCTCTGGAGGTATGGAAAATTCTAACTCCTGTGACTGAATTTTGTTTTTGTTGTGTCACTGCACAGGACCTTCTGCCATTTTAGATGTCATTGTGAATTTGTGTTTCAGGAATTGCCAGAAATGGTTCTCCTGAAGTTCTTTCGAGCAGAAAGCACACCAGTACCTGCGAGACCAACGCCAGAGCAGCTTTCCAACCTTATCAAGACAAGTCTTCATTATCCAGAGTCTTTCAATCATTCTTTTCATCAAAAGAGGTTTGTGCAACATCTAGCTTTAGAAACATTTGAATCACAGGGTGGCTTAGCTTGGAAAGGACCTCAGATCATCTACTCCAAGCCTCCTGCCATGGGCTGGGACAGCTCTCAACTAGACTTGGTTACCTAAGGCCTCGTCCAATCTGACTTTGAACACTCCATTGTTATTTGATACAAATCACTTGTTGCCTGCATGGAGCTCTTTCAGATGCAGTAATTTGTGTTCTTGCCTATGAATATCTTGGAACCTTTCTTGCTGCAGCATTGTTTATGAAAAACAGTCATGTGCACAAGTAGATTATCATCAGAATCATAGAATGGTCTGAGTTGAAAGGGAAATTGGAAGGTCACCTGGTCCAACCCCCTCTGCAGTCAGCAGGGGTATCCTCCACTCAGGTTACCCAGAGCCCAGATGAGCCTCACCTTGAGTATTTCCAGGGATGGGGCCTCAACTACCTCTCTGTGCAACCTGTTCCAGTGTTCCACTACCATCATGGTGCAGAACCTCTTCCTAACGTCCAATCTGAATCAGCTCTTCTCTAGTTGGAAACCAATGCTCCTTGTCCTGTCACTGCAGGCCTTTGTGCACAGTCCCTTCTCCATCCTTCTTGTAGCACCCTTCAGGTACTGGAAGGTTGGTATCAGGCCTTCCTGGAGCTTCCTCTTCTTCAGACTGAAAAACTCCAGCTCCCTCAGCCTGTCTTTGTAGCAGAGGTGCTCCAACCACCTGATTGTTTTTGTGGCCTTCCTCTGGACCCTATCAACTGACTGTATTAGTTTGATTCAGGGTTAAGGCTTAAGTTAACACCAAACTTGTATCTGCAACTCTTTGGACACTGTAGTGGCTAAAACTTCAGGCTGGGTGCCAGCAATTTCTCTACAGGACAATGCAGGAGGCAAGTACCTAGACCAAACATGCTGACCAGTGCTTCAGAGTAGCCTGGTGGCCCATGTTATCCCATCCTGAACTAAGGTACTATTGATGCTCTCGCTGGTCTTTGTCAGCTGGACAAAGGGAAGTGCTAACTGCATTTGGCTCAGCTGAGCCACTGCCCTTTGCCTCAACAGCTTTTGTTACAAAAGCTCTGGTCAGGGTAAGTGATGATATTGCTGTGTGCCCTGTCTGGCTGTTGCATAATGGATAATTACATGTTCATTTTATGTTGCTTGAAATTTAGCTGTTAAAGTGTGTAATTAAGACTATCCAGAGTAAGACTTTTTTCCTTTAATGTGCAACTATTTCTCTTTGCAGCCTCTGTCTGGTACCTGTCACTCTCCTGCTTTCCAATTGTTCCCAAGCTGTTGTAGATGTAATGATTGATTTGAGACATAAAACAACAAGGTAATGTGGGAATCTTAATCAAATAACATTTTTTGAGAACTCTTCCTAGTTTTGAGGGTTTTTGTAACATGTGAACCATATCAAAGATCTAGAATAGGATTTTTTTCCAGCAGTAATTTCTTTGGAAATAAAGGAAGATGACAAAAGCTTGGTATGGTCAAATGGGAGTCTTCAGTCAGTGCTCAGTTTTGCTTCTGACAGTTGCTTAGACAGGACCTTGAATAGTGACTCCCAAATGGTTAAACTGCAGATTCCTTCTAGGAAAAGGGGAAGTGCTTTTCAACTTTTGAACTCTGAGCTTCAACAACCTTACTTGAGCACAGTTCTGTCTGTGCATAAGTATAGATTGCAATTGTTATCCTTTCAAAGTCTAGCTTTGTCTTGCTAGACAAACCTGAATCTCTTAAGGAATAGAGTAGTGGTGTGGGAAACAAATCAAGCAGAATATGTTTGGGGAAGGCAGTGACTTAATTATTGCAGGCAGTAAAAGAGATCACAGTATCACAGCATCACCAAAGTTGGAAGAGACCTCAAAGATCATCAAGTCCAAGCTGTTACCACAGACCTCAAGACCAGACCATGGCACCAAGTGCCACGTCCAAACCCGCCTTGAACACCTCCAGGGACGGTGACTCCACCACCTCCCTGGGCAGCCCATTCCAGCAGTCAATGACTCTCTCAGGCAACAACTTTCTCCTCACTTCCAGCCTAACTTCCCCTGGCACAGCTTGAGACTGTGTCCCCTTGTTCTGGTGCTGCTTGCCTGAGAGAAGGTAACCTCCCCCTGGCTACAACCACCCTTCAGGTAGCTGTAGACAGCAAGAAGGTCTCCCCTGAGCCTCCTCTTCTCCAGGCTAACCAATCCCAGCTCCCTCAGCCTCTCTCCATAGGGCTGTGCTCCAGGCATCTCCCCAGCCTCGTTGTCCTTCTCTGGACACGCTCAAGTACCTCAAAGTCCTTCTTAAATTGAGGGGCCCAGAACCGGACACAGGACTCAAGGTGTGGCCTAAGCAGTGCAGAGTACAGGGAGAGAACGACCTCCCTGCTTCTGCTGGCCACACTATTGCTGATGCAGGCCAGGATGAGACTCAGCAGCTTCCAAGTTACCATCAAAGGCAACTGTTGGTGGACACTGTCCCATCCAAAATGGCCAGTAAGTAACTTTTCTTTCCAAAAGCCAGGAACTGGAAGCTAGTTTTTGGAAAGCACTAACAAGCATCTCTTTGTAAGGGGTGGTGATAGACACTGTGCTCTGACCACTTGGGAAAACTTGATCTTGCAGGGACTGTGTCAGCTGCTAATGCAGAGCAATAACCTCCTCGTCCTCTCTTTCAGCCCAGAAGCACTAGAAATCCACGGATCCTTCACATGGCTTGGGCAAACACAGTACAAGCTCCAGCTGAAAAGCCAGGAGGTCTACAGCCTGCAGCTGAAGGCTTGCTTCGTCCACACAGGTGTCTACAACCTGGGAACCCCCAGAGTATTTGCCAAGCTAGCGGACCAAGGGACTCTGTTTGAAACGAGTCAGCAGAACTCCATGCCTGCACTGATCATCATCAATAACATCTGACCACTTCCCAAAAAGATCACACTTAAAAGAGACAAAAATAAATGGGATTCTTTTTAATTCTGGTGACATTTTGCTGCAGTTTTTGGAAATAGCACCTCAGACACCTAACTTGTTACTAAAGGTTGTGTAGGAAAGCAAAAAAGCAAACTCTTCAGACTGCTTGTCAGTTTGTTCCTCAATGCAACGCACGTTGGACTGAAAATAAGTTTATCCTTTTATAATGTATTTCTTCTCTGGTAATTAAAGTCTTCATAACACAAAATACTCCTTAACTCCAAATCTGAACACGTTTGTATGTCCTATGCCCTGTCAAAACCATGACTTGACTGCTGTTACATCTTCTGGCATGGTGTGTTAATATTTGTGGCTGTATTAGGATATGGTTCAGGAAGAGAAACCCTCATTGGCTTCTTCCTGTCTGAAGCCATTAATCATGGTAAATCCCAACCCTACTGTGGAGTTCAATAAGGTGTCTCAAACCCACTTCTGTTCCTCAGTTCTCTTCAGGTTGAAGCTTTTTTTGTTTTGAGCTTTCATGTTTATGGAAACCTTTCAGGGTTTACATACAAGTCCCACCTAAGGATGTTTCAGAAATTCCTCTGACCAGCTTTGTGTAATTTTTTTTTTTTCTCATCATCTCACCACAGAATGCACTATTTCACAACCATGGGATTGTCATTCAAATTGTCACTTGCTTTATTATGTAACTATAACAATTGATCTGTTTAAAAAAAAAAAAATCTACTCCAGATTTTCAAGAAATGTATTATATTTATAACAAATGTACTGTAAATAGAATAAAACAGACACCATATTCATGACGGACTTAGGGGCCTTTTTTTCCTTCCTTTTCATGCAGCTGTAGCAATTTCCAGGTGTGGATAACATTTTGTAATGAGGCCTTGAGCGACCTGGGTTAGTGCAAGGTGTCCCTGCCCGTGGCAAGGGGGTTGGAGCTAGATGATCTTTAAGGCCACTTCCAACTCCAACCATTCTGGGATACTGTCTTCATTCTGGTCCTCTTTGCTGGAGTGAAGTTCCTGTTGTGTTGCTACAGGTAGTGTTGGTGTACATTCAAAGTTGTTGTTGCTGCTGAATTTGCCTTTTGAGCTCTTGCCCAGCGTGCCCAGGTACAACCCCCAGAATTCAGCTGCCTGCAGTACCTGTTACTGGCTGTGCTGGGAGTTCTTTACAGAAAGAGTGATTGACCATTGGAATGGGCTGCCCAGGGAGGTGGTGGAGTTGTCATGCCTGGAGGTGTTTAACAGGAGGCTGGATGAGGCACTTAGTGCCATGGGTTAGTTAATTAGAAGGTGTTGGGTGATAGGTTGGACTCGATGATCTTGAAGCTCTTTTCCAACCTGGTTGATTCTGTGACTCTGAGTAGCAGCTGCTGAAGGTAGGAAAGGCTGTATGAAGGAAGGTGACATGTATAGCATCTTTGTTAAAATAAAAAGATAATTAATTGATTTTGGTATTTTTGTTGTGGGAAACATCTTGCCAAAGTGCTGGAGAAAGAAGAAGCCCCTGTGCCTTGGGGAGGAGGAGAGTCTGTAGATAGTAAGCTGAACATGAAACTTAATTGGTTTGGGTTGGTTTTGTTGCTTAAACCTGAAGAAGCTCAGTAATACATTGAACCTTTCATATGGCTCTAAAGTGAATTTTCCTTTTCCTGCCTATTACCCAGAAACACATCTCTGGAGCCTTTCAATACCTGTCTGGACACTTCCTATGTAAACCTGCCCTAGATGATCCTGCTCTGGCAGGGGGATTTGGCTCTTTATCTCTAGAGGTCCCTTCCAAACTCTACCATTCTGTGATTAGTCTTCAGCTGTAAAATGCAAGCAGAGCTGCCTGACTGGAAGCTGTCATCCAACCAGGGAGAGTGCTTGGGGCAGAATGGCATTACAGGTGGTACAGATTAATGAGGAAAGAATTTATCTTGGACTTTGTTTTCAAAGATAATCATAGAATGGTTTGGATTGGAAAAGACCTCCAATGGTTTTCTAGTCCAACCCTCCCCAGTCAGCAGGGTCATCCTCCACTAGATCAGGTTGCCCAGAGCCTTGTCAAGCGTGACCTTGAATATCTCCAGGGATGGGGCCTCAACAACCTTCCTGGGCAGCCTGTTCCAGTGTTCCACAACCTTCATGGTGCAGAACGTCTTCCTAACATCCAATCTAAGTCTGCTCTTCTAGATTCAAACTATTGCCTCTCATCCTGTCGCTGTAGGCCTTTGTAACATCCAATCTAAGTCTGCTCTTCTAGAGTCAAACTATTGCCTCTCATCCTGTCACTGTAGGCCTTTGTGAACAGTCCCTCTGCAGTCTTGTTGCAGACCTCTCTTCAGATACTGGAATGCTGCTGCTAGGTCTCCCCAAAGCCTTCTTCAGGCTGAACAACCCCAGCTGCCTCAGCCTATCCCTATAGAGGTGTTCCAGCCCCTTGATGGTTTTCATGGATTTAATGTTCAAAACTCAGCTTCTAACTCAAGTCTCTACTGCTCTGCAGTTGTCTACACTCCAGTGTCATCCAGCCCAGCTACCAAAAGTCAGGCCTCTGAATTGCAGTGGTTACAGTAGAGGCTCCTCAATGTGTTTAACTTACTCTGCTCCCGTTCCAGGGAGATGAGGGTTTGTTTCTGGGTGCATTAAAGATATCTGTATTAGTGGAAATCCAGTCAGCCTTTCTTCATGGTGCACATTGCCATTATTTCAGTCACTCAAAATCTTAATGCTTTCTGTCTTTTTAAAATTACCCCTGAATAACTGCACAAACAGAATTACTTCTAGAGAGTTTAAAAAAAAAAAAACAAACTAGGCTGGAACAGAAGATGATAATTTCCTCAACACTTCTGTTTTGAAAAAAAAGAAAAAAAACCCATGAATGCTGATTAAATGTGTTCCAGGACTGAGTGATTTTCTGATGCCATTTTAATCAAGATTTATTTACTCTGCATTTCTAGCAGTTTACAGGGGTAAATCATTAATTTGTAAAATGTCACTCAGCTAATGAGTTCTGCTAATTGCTGTAGTGCTAGCTGGGAAAAAAAAAAGTAAAAAATGAACATGCATTTAAAAAGGTTGCTTGTGGGCTGGAGCAGGTCATGAATCAATTCAGCTGATGCTGATATTTATTCCTTTTTGGGTTTTTCTCTTTTGAAGTTAGAATAGATAAGGGATTCTTTTCCTTCATAGCTGTGGCATGGTGCCTCACCCTGTCCCTACAGTTTTTCTTGCTGAAGGAAACAGCTCCCTGAAAGGAGGTCAGAGAGAGGTGGAGTTGATCTCTTCTCCCTAGTAAAAAGTGTCTGGACAAGGGGAAATTGGTTTCAAGTTGCACCAGGCTGAATGTTAGAAGACACTTCTCCACTGAAAGGGTTCTCAGACATTGGAACAGGCTGATTTTAAACCCCTCCAGGGATGGGGATTCAAGGTGCAGAGGTATGGTGCTGAGTGGCATAGTTTAGCAGCAGTCTTATTAGGGAATGGTTCAAGCACCTGCCCTTCCGCTGCTCCCATGGAACAATCCCAGAGACACCTGTGAGATCAACCCAGGAGCAGCATTTCAACTGGCACCAGTGCTGTTTGACATCTTTGTCAGTGACATGGACAGAGGAATGGAGTGCACCCTCAGCAAGTGTGCAGATGGCACCAAGCTGTGTGGCACAGTCGAGTTGCTAGAGGGCAGGGATCCATCCAGAGGGACCTGGACAGGCTGCAGAGGTGTGCTCAGGCCAACCTCATGAAATTCAACAAGGCCAAGTGTAAGGTCCTGCACCTGGGTAGGCACAATCCCAAGCACAACTCCAGGCTAGGAGCAGCCCTGAGGAAAAGCATCTTGGAGTCTGGGTTGATGAAAAGCTCAACAGGAGCTTGCAGTGTAAGTGCAGCCCAGACAGCAACTGTGTGCTGGGCTGCAGCAAGAGCAGTGTGGGCAGCAGGGTAAGGGACTGTTGACAAGGTCTTGCAATGACAGGACAAGGGGCAATGGGTTTAAACTGGCAGAGAGAACATTTAGACTGGATGTTAGGAGGAAGTTCTTTACAGTGAGGGTGTTGAGGCACTGGAAGAGGTTGCCCAGGGAGGTTGTGGCTGCTCCCTCCCTGGAGGTGTTCAAGGCCAGGTTGGAGGAGGCCTTGAGTGACCTGTACTAGTGGGAGGTGTCCCTGCCTATGGCAGGGGATTGGAACTGGATGATCCTTGAGGTCCCTTCCAGCCTTACTACTCTATGAACTACTATTATGCAGCATGTGCAGGGCCACCAGGTGCCACATTGCTCTCTATAACTGCCTGTAAGTGGGTTGCAGTGAGGTGGGCATTGGTCTCTTTGTTCTGGTAACAAGTAATAGCAGGAGAGGAGATGGCCTCGAGTTACACCAAGGGTGGCATTAAGAAACATTAGTGAAAGGGCAACCAGCAGCTGCTGGTCTGGGCTTATCCTGGGCCATGGTCTTAATGTAATCAATATATTTTCTAGGTGTGAAGTACCTGGGACCAATCCTTGTTCTCCTTGCACTGTGATGATTGCAGCCTTATTGCCAATTACACTTTGTAGGTACTCATGGATTTTAATCTTATTGTTTTATGAACTGCAACTAATTAATCCTCTCATTCCTCTCAGCTCAACAGGCGCCATTGAGGATCGTTTGCATTTCTGTTTCAGATGAAGGACCACAGCAGAGATTTCAGGAGACTTGTCACTGTAATTAGAGGAGCCAAGGTGCTGGAAATTGTCCTCCCATTACTTGGAATCTGGGAACAGCTTTGGCTGTGCATCTGTTCTTTGGAGGAGCCACACCATAAAATTAATAGCTGCGAGCTGAAATGAGGATGAGTCTTGTTGTCTTTTGTCTGATGTGTCTCACGTTCTGAAGAGGGTCAGGGGCAACCTGTTCCATTGACAGAGACATTGGCAGACAGTTGTTGAGGCCGAGTTCAGAGAGACTGGCAAAAGTTGTCCTAAGTGCTGAAACATTTTCCTTTTCAATTATCCCATTTTTCTGTTCTGTCACTGCTTCCCAGCAGGCTTCATGCCGAGACAAGGCTGGTGCTGAGTGCTGATCACCTGCTGCTCAGGGGAAATGATGAAGTTTATAGGGGTAATTTCTTCCACTCCTGCATGCATGAACACAGAGAACTACTCCACAGACTGTGATCACAGTCAGTGTCCTCTCTGATGTACAGAAATATACAACAGGAGTGACTAAGCTGTTTTTAAAGTCCACACTTTAAAAGCACTTTTCATTCACTCTCTCATCGATGGTTCCTCCACTGCACCTCACAACAGTTGGGTTTTAAACACCTTTCTACATCAGGCTGACCCCAAACAGCCCTAATTGCTTGGCAAGGGGGTTCCTTCCATCTACCCTGGCTGTGTCTCCAGTAGAGAGCCAGGAAGCTCAAAGGCAAAACCCAATCTGAATACTTTTGCAGGGGAAGTTTGGTCCACATCCAAGGTAGCTGGAAGCGTTCTGCACAATTTAATGCAGGTGATCTTTCCTCCAAAAAATATTTTATTCTTTTTAGTTCTTAACTATGTTGGGTTCAGTTCCACTCCCAAGTGCAAGTGGATTTTTTTTCCTGCAAAATCCTGTGTCAGTATATCTGGGGTAGCAAAACTACTCAACAGTTCTGCCTCAGTGTTCTTGAAGCAGTGACATCGCAGCATCTGCTCTGAATGTGGAATTTCCAGGTGAGATTCAACTGGTTTCTCTGTGAGGCAGAGAGAATCCTACAGCAGCTTTATGCCCCCATGGTGCCAGCACCACAGTGCTGCCTGCCCAGCAGAGCAAAGCAGCAGCACTCCCAGCTGAAGCAGGTTTGGCTGTGCCAGTGAAAGCAAGGTGCTGAAGCCACGAGGCAGAGTCATTTCCCAGCATGGGCACAGCCCTCCATGAGCTTCTCCAGCTTGAGCCCTTCCCACGGGCTGCAGTTCTTCACAAACTGCTCCAGGGTGGGTGCAGACCTTCCGTAAGGAAAGGCTCCAGCATGAGTCCCCCACAGGGTCTCCAGTCCTGCCAGCAAACCTGCTCATGCATGGACTCCTCTCTCTATGGGCCCACAGGTCTTGGCAGCAGCCTGTTGCAGCGTGGGCTTCCCACAGTGTCACAGCCTCCTTCACATCCACCTGCTTCAGTGTGCCATCCTCCACCAGCTGCAGGTGGGTATCTGCTGCACTGTGGACCTCCATGAGCCTGCCTCACCGCTGTCTTCACCGTGGGTTGTTCTTCTCCACCAGAATGTCAGAATGGGACAAACCTACTATAGGTCTGTGATGGGTGGTGTAGGGAAATAGAATCCTAGGATCATAGAATGGTTTAGGTTGGAAGGGACCTCAAAGCTCATCCAGTTCCAACCCCCTGCCATAGGTAGGGACACCTCCCACTAGTACAGGTCACTCAAGGCCTCATCCAACCTGGCCTTGAACGTTTCCAGGGAGATTGTGGATCATAGGATAACAGAATGTGATCTTTGATCTGATTCTGTGATCCACAGCTTCTCTGGGCAACCTGTGCCAGTGTCTCACCACCCTCACTGCAAGCAACTTCCTCCTAACATCCAGTTTCAGTCTCCCCTCTGCCACTTTAAACCCATTGCCTCTTGTCCTGGCATTACAAGACCTTGTAAATAATCCCTTCCCAGCCCTCCTGTAGCCCACTTCAGATCCTTGAAGGCCACTCCAAGGCCTCCTGGAAGCCTTCTCTTCTCCAGGCTGCAGAGCCCCAACTCTTGTAGCCTGTCCTCATAAAAGGAGAGACTAAATTCTCTGGGGCAGAGAATCACAAAATCACAGAATGTTAAGGGTTGGAAGGGACCTTGAAAGATCATCAAGTCCAACCCCCCCTGCCAGAGCAGGAGCACATCCAGGTGGGTTTTGAAAGTCTCCAAAGAAGGAGACTCCACAACCTCTCTGGGCAGCTTGTTCCAGGGTTCTATCACCCTCACAGTGAAAAAGATTTTTCCTTACGTTCACGTGGAAGCTCCTCTGCTCCAGCTTGCACTCGTTGGCCCTTGGCCTGTCACTGGACATCCCTGAGCAGAGCCTGGCTCCATCCTGCCCACACTGCCCTGCACATCTTTCCAAACATTCATGAGGTCACCTCTCAGGCTTCTCTTCTCCAGCTCCCTCAGCCTGTCCTCAGCAGGAAGATGTTCCACTGCCTTCAGAATCTTTGTGGCTCTTTGCTGGACTCTTTCAAGCAGTTCCCTAAGGTCTTTCTTGAACTGAGTGGCCTAGAACTGGACACAACATTGCAGATGCAGCCTCACCAGGGTAGAGTAAAGGGTGAGTGAAGATGACCTTTTTCTGAAGTAGTAACAACCCCCAACAGTTTGGTAATCAGTAATATCTGTATCAGTAGTATCTGAAGGGGGCCTACAGGAAGGCTGGGGAGGGACTATTGACAAGGGGAATGGGTTTGAACTGGCAGAGGGGAGATTTAGACTGGATGTTAGGAGGAAGTTGTTTGCAGTGAGGGTGGTGAGACACTGGCACAGGTTGCCCAGGGAGGTTGTGGCTGCTCCCTGCCTGGAGGTGTTCAAGGCCAGGTTGGAGGAGGCCTTGAGTGACCTGTGCTAGTGGGAGGTGTCCCTGCCTATGGCAGGGGGTTGGAATTGGATGCTCCTTGAGGTCCCTTCCAACCTTACCATTCTATGATTCTATGATTCTGATATGTTTTGTAATCAGTTTCTGTATATTACAAGGTGTTGACCTTTTTCTTCAAAGAAGATCAAATCATGTTTGGTTTTTTTGTTCCCCTTCTCATTTCTAACAAGATATTTTTAGACTAAACAATACCTGCAAGTTGTTTGACCAGGGACCAAATGTTTGATCTTTACCTAATGTGTGTGTGTGTGTCTGGGGGGAATCCACCTGCTGTAAGAATATAGATCCATCATAACAATGGATTCTTTCTTTTCTCCAGTGCTATGAGGATTCAAAGCAGATTCTTTTAAACTGAAGCAGTGTTACTGGAGCCAAATGTCTGGGCTCAGTTCCAGCAGCTTAGACTCTAACCCCCTGCTAATGCTGCTCAGCTGGTAAAACTAGTTATTACTGTGCTCTCTTCTAGTGAGTGCCACTGGATTAAATGCTCCTTGGAACCTCAGTAGTGCCCTTGCAGCTTTCCCGGTCTGAGAGCCTGCAGACTGCACCACCAGGATGTAACCAGCTCTAAGCCATAATGCAAGGTACCGAGTCTGAGCTGCTAACTCCACCTGAGGTTTATGATCTCAGGCTGGGTACTGCACTACCACTATGGGTATTCCTGCCTCCCTGATGCCTTTTAGCTAGGATGACTTCTACATTGCATTCCCACTCTGGCTTTTTGGCAGGTAATTGGTAGTGTATGCGACACCAGGTGTGGCATGGCTGAGCTGATGTGGTGTTAGGTCACAGGCTGGACTTGAGGCCTAGTATCATGGCCTCTAGTATCATAGAATGGTAAGGTTGGAAGGGACCTCAAAGCTCAGCCAGTTCCAACCCCCTGCTATAGACAGGAACACCTCCCACTAGCATAGATCACTCAAGGCCTCATCCAACCTGGCCTTGAACAGCCCCAGGGAGGGAGCAGCCACAACCTCCCTGGGCAACCTGTGCCAGTGTCTCACCACCCTCACTGTAAAGAACTTCCTCCTAACATCCAGTTTCAATCTCCCCTCTGCCAGTTCAGACCCATTCCCCTTTTTCTGGCATTGCAAGACCTTGTCAATAGTCCTTCCCCAGCCTTCCTGTAGCCCCTTTCAGATACTGGAAGGCTACTATCAGGTCTCCTGGAAGCAAATGAGGAGAAGCTTATGGACATGTCTTATGAGGAGAGGCTGAGGGACCTGAGGCTTTTTAGTGTGCAGAAGAGATGACTTAGAGGGAATTTAATCAATATTTATAACTATCTAAGGGCTGGGGGGCAGGAGGGGGGGGATGACACAGGCTCTGCTCACTTGCTCCCTGGGATAGGACAAGGAGCAATGGATGGAAGCTGCAGTACAGGAGGTTCCAGCTCAACACAAGGGGCAACTTCTCCACAGTAAGGGTCCCAGAGCACTGGCACAGGCTGCCCAGAGAGGTTCCTGGAGTCACCTTCTCTGGAGCCTTTTCAGGCCTGTCTGGATGTGTTCCTGTGTGCCCTGAGCTAGATTGTCTGGTCCTGCTGTGGCAGCGGGGTTGGACTGGATGACTGTTTGGGTCCCTTCCAACCCCTGACATCCTGTGAGCCTGTGATGATCTCAGAAGTCTTTTCCAGCCTCAGTGATTCTGGGATTCTGTATCTTGAAGCAAGTCTCAGTTTCTCTAAGACTTCCTAGCACACGTGTGTATTCCCAGTCATACCAAAAGGAGTCTCACCAGTGGTTCCTCTGCAGTCCCAAGCATGTATAGTGCAACAGGGAGGTGCTTGAGAAATGTTTTCATCACCAGGGGAGCAATGGCTGATTTTAGCTCTTGTAATTAACACTTCTTCTCCAGTCAGTGTGGGATTCAATGAGCAGTAACTTCAAAGTGTTTGTATGATTGCAGATCATCACATACTACCTCTTGAATTCATGGAGAAGCCAGATGAAATCCCTGTCAATGTCTCCAGGCTGAGGTCATTTGTAAGCATCATTTATTTCCAGGCATTCTGACACAGCTAACTACATCTAGTGAATGTTTAGGAGCAGATCATAGAATCATAGAATTGTTTTGGCTGGAAAAGACCTCTAAGATCATAAACATAAGAAAAAACTCTTTCGTTGTGAGGGTCACAAAACACTGGAGCAGGCTGCCCAGAAAGGTTGTGGAGTCTTCTTCACTGCAGACATTCAAAACGTGCCTGGATGCATTCCTGTGTGGCCTGCCCTGGGTGCTCCTGATCTGACAGGGGGTTGGACTGGATGATGTCTCAAGATCCCTTCCAACCCTTAACATTCTGTGATTCTCTACCCTAGAGAAGTTAGTCTCTCCTATTTCCTTACACCACCCACCACAGACCTCTCTTCCAGCCCCTAACATTCTGTGAGTCCAACTCTCAGGAGTTCCTCTTGCTAGCTAATGAGGTGAGGTGGACAGGAAGGCTGTTTTCTAGTTTCTCCTGTAATTAATTTATTTATAATTTTTATCTGAGGTTGTTCAAGTTCCTGAGGTTCTGAATTGCCAACATCTCTGCAGAAGGGAATGGCATGTTCAGCTTTCAAACTTCTTTTTCTGCTCATACATCCACATTCATATGGAAATAGGTATGGGTGTATCATGCTCAGTCCTGCTCTTCTGCTCTAGTGGAACAACTTTTAGCCAGGAGCTTCAGGCAGCCACTTTTGAGATGTTTCTACTGTCTTGCTTGTTTTCTCCAAATATCAATTCCTTATGCCATTGTTATGTGCAAATGTGTTGGTATTTGAGCACAGAAAGTGTGGCCTGCATCAACACACAGCTGGACAAGAACTGGGGGCTCCAGTGGAAGAAACAGAACTGTAAATTCTACCCTTTATGTTCATCTTCCAGTAAGTCTTTTAATCTTAATTTAATGAAGAAGGTTTTTGGTTTTGCTTGGAGGCAGCACTGAGGTGTTCTGTGCAAACTTGTTCAGCTAGCTCCAAGAGCCTGAGCTTGCTGCAATGGACACGCTGTGTGATGCCATGTGGAGAGAGCATCACAGGTCCTAAGAGAGGTATAGTTAGGCTAAATTAGCTCATGAGTTTGCCATTTGTGCTGCAAAATGTGCTTCCAGTTTAGGACACAGTTCTGCTGGTGCCCTTTGCTTTCTGCTACATCATGCACATGCTCTGCACACGTGCTCAGATGAAAAGCAAAGCCCATTAAGAAGATTCATCTTATCCAAACCATCACCATGGCAAATTGTTCAACCATCCTCTATTTGCTCTCTCAATAGCAAAATATATAATGAGAACAGGGCTCAAACCACTAATCTGTATGTCTTTCAGTTTCATCCAAAGCCAAGGATTACTTTGATTCTGCTGGTGTAGTCATCAGCAAGATACAGAGGAGAGGCTTTTTTTCTGGAACTCTGTTACTTTAAAATGAAGCAACTCATTAAGATCCCTAATGGACCTTACCCAAAGGTCAGTTTGAATATTTACACTGGTTTCAGTGGACTAGACACAAACCCATTATCTGCTGGTTTTATGTCTCTCCCTCATCTGAAATAGTCTTTTGTTTGTTTGTTTGTTTGTTTTTAAATTCCCTGCCAGCTTAACTGATCCCCATCAGTCACATATCAGGCACTGGCCACGATGAAGCCACCCAGAGCACAGGGATGCTAATTTCCAGCTGAGCAACATCTTCGTTTTCATGCTAATTGTTTTCATTTCAAGGTGGCTATAGTTTAAAACACACAGTTTATAAAGTGCATTAAATGCTGTTGACCTGTCTGGCAGGAAATCTTATTCTGCTCTGTCTCCATGTATGGATGCAACTCACCCACTCTTGATTCATGACTGTGAAGGCCTCTTATGGCTGGCTAATAGTAGACCAATGCTCATGCACATCACTTTCTTTTTTGAAGGGGGTCTACAGGAAGGCTGAGGAGGGACTATTGACAAGGTCTTGCAATGGCAGGTCAAGGGGCAATGGGTTTGAACTGGCAGAGAGGAGATTGAAACTGGATGTTAGGAAGAAGTTGTTTGCAGTGAGGGTGGTGAGACACTGGCACAGGTTACCCAGGGAGATTGTGGCTGCTCCCTCCCTGGAGGTGTTCAAGGCCAGGTTGGAGGAGGCCTTGAGTGCCCTGTGCTAGTGGGAGGTGTCCCTGCCTATGGCAGGGGATTGGAACTGGCTGAGCTTTGAGGTCCCTTCCAACCTTACCATTCTATGATTCTATCTTGCATTTATAACTCGTCTCAGAGAAGTAATTATGTGTAATGGCATAATTAGCTGTTACAGCTGTTTGACTTACTGGCAATTATACTAATTAAACTAATGTTATGCACAACCATAACTTAATTTAAGACAAAGAAACCATAGAATGATTCCTCTTGAGAGTGCCACCACAGGCACTAATGGTGTGGTTGAACAGAAAGTGAGATGTTGGTCCTCCATCTTTCCTAGCTCCTGTTGCACAGGTTACTTTTAGCAGGTGACAAGATGCAGAATTAGAACATTAAATATGTAATAATCCTGAATAAAATACAAGGCTCTGGAAGGAAAATAAATGCTCTTGCTCAGGAACACTTGTCACATTGACTAGCAGGAAAGAAAATATCTTGCAGGCAAATAATCATAGAATCATAGAATTGTCAGGGCTGGAAAGGACCTCAAGGATCACCTAGTTCAACCTCCCCCTGCCATGAGCCTCACACTAGATCAGGTTGCTCAGAGCCACATCCAGCCTGGCCTTAAACTCTTCCAGGGATGAGGCTTCCACTGCCTCCCTGAGCAACCTGCTCCAGGGTCTCACCACCCTCCTGGGGAAGAACTTCTTCCTAACATCCAGTCTGAATCTACCCACTTCTAGCTTTGCTCCATTCCCCCCACTTCTATCACTACCTGACATCCTAAAAAGTGCTTCAGCAGCTTTCCTGTAGGCCCCCTTCAGATACTGCAAGACCACAATAAGGTCTCCTTGGAGCCTTACTATTAAATAATAATAACAACAACAACAACAGACTATTGATGATTATTATTATTGATTACTAAACAATCAAACTTCTGTTTATTATAAACATTTCTCAGTGGTGGCCAAAGCTAAATGTGGATTTAGCTCAGTACCTGCTGGTGTTTTTCACTTTCCTCTGTATTAAAATTCAGTATTTGAGTCTTGTGCTCAGTCAACTATTCTGATATGTAAATGACTTCAGTGGACTGACTTTTTTGCTTACAGAGTGAACACCCAAACCATGCAGGCAAGAATAACATTTGGAATATGAACTTCAATAAAGAAACCCAAGGGATTAACATAATGAATGGCAAGCAGAATGCTGTCTTTACATTTATGTTTGTGGAGACATTTATAATCCTACAATTACTTGACTGAAAAGGATGTGTAACTTGGTTGTGACTTAGAAAAGCACAATTTGTGTGCTTACCTTCTTCATTTGAAATTTGGTCCATGCAGGAAAATGTCAAAAGCCACTCTTACTGCAGAAGATGAGCAAAACCTTTGTTCTCTTTCCATACTGTTGAATTTTGTGAGTAAAAACAGAGGTTTGGGTTGCTGTGATGCATTTTAGTGTGCTTGTCTGCTTATCCTCATTACCATCTGCTGTGGGCTCTGACAACCTGGAAAACTTCCCTGTAGTGAACACTTGTGGAAATCTAAATCCTTCTCCAAGGAGGAGAAAGCTCTTCTGAGCTCCTTCAGACTTCTGCCCTCTGGAGCTGAGCAGGTTAGCACTTCATACAGCTAGGAAGCAGATTGCTTGGGTAGAAGACACTTCTTTGAGAAACCTGTGCTAGAGAAGTCATAAAATCACAGAGTGGTTTAGGTTGGGAGGGACCTCAAAAATGATCCAGCTCCAACCCCCAGCCACAGGCAGGGACACATCCCACAAGAAGAGAGTGTGCTCAGCAGGTTTGGTGATGACACCACCCTGGGAGGCTTGGCTGACACAGCTGCAGGCTGTGAGGCCATCCAGTGAGACCTGGGCAGGCTGAGAGCTGGGCACAGAGGAACCAAATGAGGTTCAACAAGGACAAGCACAGAGTCCTGCACCTGAGGAGGAATAATAAACTGCATCAGTACAGGTTGGGAGGTGATCTGCTGGAGAGCAGCCCTGTGGAGAGGGACCTGGGAGTGCTGGTGGAGAACATCCATGGCACAGCAATGTGCCCTGGTGGCCAAGGGGGCAAATGGGATCCTGGGGTGTATTAGGAAGAGTGAGTCCAGCAGATCAAGGGAGGTTCTCCTCCACCTCTACTCTGCCCTGGTGAGACCTCATCTTGAGTACTACCTTCAGTTTTGGGCTCCCCAGTTTAAGAAGGACAGGGATTTGCTGGAGAAGGTCCAGTGGAGGCTAGGAGGATGATGAGAGGACTGAAGCACTGCCTGATGAGGAGAGGTTGAGGGACCTGGGGCTACTTAGTCTGCAGAGAAGAAGACTGAGAGGGAATTTAATCAATGTTTATAACTATCTGAGGGCTGGGGGGCAGGAGGGGGGGACAGGCTCTGCTCACTGCTGCCTGGGATAGGACAAGGAGCAATGGATGGAAGCTGCAGCACAGGAGGTTCCAGCTCAACACAAGGAGCAACTTCTCGACTGTAAGGGTCCCAGAGCCCTGGCACAGGCTGCCCAGAGAGGTTGTGGAGTCTCCTTCTCTGGAGCCTTTCNGAGCCCTGGCACAGGCTGCACAGAGAGGTTGTGCAGTCTCCTTCTCTGAAGCCTTTAAAGGTCTGTCTGGATGTGTTCCTGTGTGCCCTGAGCTAGATTGTCTGGTCCTGCTGTGGCAGCGGGGTTGGACTGGATGATCTCTTTGGGTCCCTTCCAACCCCTGACACCCTGTGAGCCTGTGATCATCCTGGCTTTGAAAATCAAGAATTCATGTTAATCCTTGCTGGCATCACAGTCTGCTGGGGCATATCCAGAGGTTCAGTAAGTAGTCATGGGATTGCTGGGAGACCTAACCACAAGAAAAGTACTTTACACTTACTGACTGCACAGATCTACTCTGGGCTGAACTGCACTGTGTCTTCTCAGAGCTGAAGGCTGGATCATTGAATCAACTTACAAAGAGTATCTTAAAAAGCTTCCCAAGACCATGATTTTGGCTGCCTCCATGCTGGAATGCTGTCTCTAACTAGGGGTTGAAAGACCTGCTTCTATCCTGCAGATGACCTCTTCATCTTGATGCTGAGGAGCCAGCTCAGAGAGATCACAAAGGGAACCACGATCTTGAATTTCCTTGACAGAGCAAAGGAGGAAACTACTTTAAACCTAGAGACTGCTTGAGGATGAAAAGAGCTCCATACAAAGGATGAGAGAGTTTCTTTGGTCAAAGAGTTTCTTTTGCTGCAAAGCTTGTCTTATGTTACCATTTAAACACCATTTGGGGCCCTAACCAGTGTCTGTGGATCAGTATCCACTCCCATTTTTCCTTTGACTACATGACCACTAGAAGTGTGGAAGAAAAGCTTTCAACAGCTTTGAGAAATTAACTCTTCTAAGCAGCCTGCACCCTGGATTCACCTCAGACTGGCCACCTGGAATGTGATTGCTGCTTCCTAGGCACCTTCCACTCACACCACTGAGTCAGGTTATTCACCCTGTGTGCAGCTCCTGTGTTGGGAAGACAGCAAACCTCAGAAGATTAAAGACACTGAAGAGCTTCCCAATGGCATGTTTGTTCAAAATTATAATCCTCTTGCTGCGTGGTTATTGCAAGCAGTTAGTGCAGCCCAGAGAACACTTTATGTCCTCCTGAGATCCAAACCCACTGTGTTGTATCCAGCCTCCAAGCAAGAACTGCAGAATGTGTGACTTCTGCAAAGCTCTCACAGCAGGTTTGGCACAAGGAAGAGCCAGAGCTGGCACAACTCTTTCTTATAACTCCTATTCTGAGATGTCTTTGATAGACAAACCCTTTACTGGGAGACAGCAGGGGCCTGACTGGTTGTTCTGTTACTCCAGTGCTGCTTCAGAAGCTAAACCAGAGGTTGGATCACCTCTGTTGAAAACCCATAAAGGTAGGAAGCAGTGAAATACATCAAAATGAAGCTTGCTAATTTCTTAGGCCAAAAGCAATTGTTTTAGTACCATTAAAAATGTTTTATTGCCTAAGTGCTATTGGCAGAGCAGCTGCAAATCTAATGCAAAGTTCTCCATGAGTATTCAGGACTGGATTTGTAAAATCTGAGCTTACTAGAAATGTTGCAGGCTATAGGGACAGTGCTGTTAAAGCAATGCAAATCATAGAATCAGAGTGGTAAGGTTGGAAGGGACCTCAAAGCTCAGCCAGCTTCAATCCCCTGCCATAGGCAGGGACACCTCTCACTAGAACAGGACACTCAAGGCCTCCTCCAACCTGGCCTTGAACACCTCCAGGGAGGGAGCAGCAACAACCTCCCTGGGCAACCTGTGCCAGTGTCTCACCACCCTCACTGGAAAGAACTTCCTCCTAACATCCAGTCTAAATCTCCCCTCTGCCAGTTCAAACCCATTGCCCCTTGTCAATAGTCCCTCCCCAGCCTTCCTGTAGCTCCCTTCAGATCCTGGACTCTAAGGTCTCCTGGAAGCCTTCTCTCCTCCAGGCTGCAGAGCCCCAACTCTCTCAGTCTGTCCTCATAGCAGAGCTGCTGCAGCCCTCTGATTATCTTTGTGGCCTCCTCTGGACCTGCTCCAACACTTCCATGTCCTTCCTGTGCTGAGGGCTCCAGAACTGCACACAGGACTGCAGGTTGGGTCTGAGGAGAGCAGAGCAAAGGGGCAGAATCCCCTCCCTTGCCCTGCTGCCCACACTGCTCTTGCTCTAGCCCAGGACTGAGCCCTGTCACTAGTTTTAACAGCAGACATACAGTTCAGCCCATCATACCATATCAAAATGTTTTACAGAGCTGGCTCATGGCTCTGACTCTGCAGTGGATTCTGCAGACCACTAGGCAAAGGCCAGCACATCTCAAGTTATAGTTACTCCTTTACATGCAGTTAACAATACACAGTGGAATTAAATAATTAGCATTAAAACATCAATTTACTCACATCAAAGCACTTATTAGCAATCCATTCCCATACAAACCAGGAATTTCCTCCTTGTCATTCAATTTCATGCTGCTGATATCCTTTTCTACTTGCCTTTAAATGATGTGGAACACATAGTTTTAATGGGGCTCTAATTAGCCATTCTCACATGGCTTGAATGTAGTCACACATAGCCAGAATGAATCTTTCCTACCAATGTGTCTCTATTTTGAACAACACAGAAATTTTTTTTTTTTTTTTTTGTAGATAATCTACTACCAGCAGCTCTTTGAAACCACCTTTCTTTGTATGACAGATTTATTTCTCAAAGCATTTCATCATGCACCCAATGTTTAAACATGAGAATCATTCCACTGAAGCCATTACCTAAATCAGCATGTGCCCAAGTGGTTGCTCTGAACATCATTTTAATTAGCAGAGCTGTACCTGCAGGAGGTAGGTGACCTCTGGTTTTCTTTGCTGGTTGCATTTCAGCTCTTCCTTGTTTCCACTACAGACACAGCTTTGGACTGGCCTAGGGGTTAAATTCAAATATTCAGATATTTGGGTCAAACTGAAAAATTCAGATATTAACAAATCTGACGTTGCCTGGGCGTGCTAAATGCCAGCAGTCACACAGTGAGGGTACTCTCCTGGTTGGCATCACATCTATCAGACAGGGAGGGGATGTGAATGAACCTACTTTTCCTTTTTTTCAGATGTGAAACTCCTGAAATTCTCACATTCCTTGGAAATTAAATATTTTTAGAAGTGCTCTGAACTAAGTTCCTCTTACACCTGTCACCTGTAGGTTTTATGCATCCCTGAATATGCAGGATAACATTTTGCAGGAAAAAAAGCAGGAGCTGGGCCAATGGCTTCAGAAGCAGCAGGAGCTCCCCTCTACCATGCACAATTCTGCTCAAATGAAAACCCTTCTGTGCTTCAGTATTTGCTGTATTGAGAATAGATTCTGGTAGCAGGACATGACAGTCAAAAATTAGTCTACCTTTTCTAGTTCTTTCTGCAGAAGAAATTCACTTAAAAGCAAGAATTTCTCTTTGCAATAGACAATTTTCTACCTGGGGGATCATAACAAGAGCTTTTCTCACCTGTCTGGGTGCTTTGCAGGGGCTTGTACACATCTGAAGGGTGAGTGTCAGGAAGAAGTGGAGAGTCTCTTTTCAGTGGTGTCCTGTGATAAGACAAGGGGCAATGGATATAATCTGGAACCCAGATGGTCCCACCTGAACATGAGGAGAAACTTCCTTACTGTGAGGGTGACAGAGCACTGGAACAGGCTGCCAGAGAGGTTGTGGAGTCTTTCAAAACCTGTCTGGATGTGTTCCTGTGTGAGTTGCCCTGCCTTGGGCAGGGGGATGGGACTAGATGCTCTCCAGAGCTTCCTTCCAACCCCTATCATTCTGATTCTATGTGAATCTACAGTCTTGTCATCTGGAGACTTCCCAGCCCTGTCTGGATGCATTGCTGTGTGACCTGGGCTAGATTCCACGGTCCTGCTCTGGCAGGAGGGGTTGGACTCGATGGTCTGTGGAGGTCCCTTCCAACCTCTACCATCCTGTCATCCTGTATAGAATTTTTGTGGATACATATTTCTATGGAGACCTACTCCTGAAGTTTTAATACATTTCCAGACATACTCTTCCTCATGAAAATGCCTTCAAGCTCCAGATGCCATGTGTGCCTATTGGCAAGCACTTCTTTTGCAATGCCCACCAGCTGTAACTGGCTTATTTGTGGATTAGCTGTGTCTCAGCTGTAAAATAAATTCAGGAGCACAACCTGCTGTTCCAAACAAAAGTGCAACAGAAGGAAATGCTGTTTCCCCCGAGTTTGTCTTTTAAGGATTTGTATAATTGGTTAATGCTGTTTTGTCTTCTTGGGTTTTTTTTTTTTTTCAGGGCCAATCAATCAATCCTTTGCCATGTGTAACTTTTATTTTCTATTTCCAGTACATTGCAGCATACAAACAGCAAAGTCAGATGATCATGTCCTCCAGAGTTCAAGGAACCAGAGAGCCCTAATTAACTGATCTTATTGTGGTAGCAGTTTTAGCAATTAGTCTTGAGCTACAGATCCATGAACCAAGGCCTACAGTTTTCAGCTTTCTGGATTTTGAAAAATTTAAATCAGGTTTTGCAGAATAAATGTATATTTTTCACTCTTTCCCCACTCTCAGTTAGACAGAAGACAAATGGCCCAACGCCTGGAGAAATTCCATTGCACTCAGGTGCTGCAGGCTTGGCTTACTTTCAGCCCTTCTGCCTGACTGTAAGGAGACCTACAAGAGAGTATCACAGTCTCACAGTATCACCAGGGTTGGAAGAGACCTCAAAGATCATCAAGTCCAACCCATCACCACAGACCTCCAGACCAGACCATGGCACCAAGTGCCACGTCCAAACCTGCCTTGAACACCTCCAGGGATGCTGACTCCACCACCTCCCTGGGCAGCCCATTCCAGCAGTCAATGACTCTCTCAGGCAAGAACTTTCTCCTCACCTCCAGCCTAAACTTCCCCTGGCACAGCTTGAGACTGTGTCCTCTTGTTCTGGTGCTGCTTGCCTGAGAGAAGAAAGCAACTTCCCCCTGGCTACAAGCACCCTTCAGGTAGCTGTAGACAGCAAGAAGGTCTCCCCTGAGCCTCCTCTTCTCCAGGCTAACCAATCCCAGCTCCCTCAGCCTCTCTCCATAGGGCTGTGCTCCAGGCCTCTCCCCAGCCTCGTTGCCCTTCTCTGGACATGCTCAAGCACCTCAATGTCCTTCTTCAATTGAGGTGCCCAGAACTGGACACAGGACTCAAGGTGTGGCCTAAGCAGTGCAGAGTCCAGGGGGAGAATGACCTCCCTGCTCCTGCTGGCCACACTGTTACTGATGCAGGCCAGGATGCCATTGGCCTTCTTGGTCACCTGGGCACACTGCTGGCTCATGTTTAGGTGGGTGTCAATCAGCACCCCCAGATCCCTTTCTGTAGAACTGCTTTGTTTGGAAAAGACCTTCCAGATCATGGAACTCAACCATTAGCTAACTCTACCAAGTCTGGTTCTAAACCATCAAAGAATCACAGGAGGTGAGGGGCTGGAAGGGACCTCCAAAGCTCATCCAGTCCAACCCTTCTACCAGAGCAGGATCACCCAGAGCAGATCACACAGGGACACATCCAGGCAGGTTTTGAATATCTCCAGAGAGGAAGACTCCACAACTCCCCTGGCCAGCCTGTTCCCGTGTTCTGTCACCCTCACAGGGGAAAAAATCCTCTTCATGTTTCCATGAAACTTCCTATGACTCAGTTTCCCCTCATCGCCCCTTGTCCTGTCATCAGGCATCACTGAGCAGAGCCTGGCTCTAGCCTCCAGGCAGGTGCTGCTGTCAGCTGGCATGCAGGACTTCTCTGCCAAAGGCAGTGAGGAGCCTTTCAGACTGCAAGCACCTTGAGCCAGTGGCAGTGCAAAATCCAGGTGAGTTTAATGCACTTTTGACTTCCAGAGTTGAACACTTTGATGCTCTTCAGACATCAGCAGGCTGAAGCTCTGGATTGTAGCTTCAGTGTTGCTGGACAGAGATGCTGTGTTTCAGCATGTGTGCACCAACAGTTTGCCTTCAGCTGGCTGAGATCAAGCTGCTCAGTGGCACAACCCAGCCTGGTGCCAGGCAGCAAACGTTTTGCTGCAGCTGCAGCAGTGGAAAGCTGTGCTTTTAAAATAAACAGGGCTTATTGTTGTCTCTTGGCAGAGCCAATTCAGTGCCAAATGGCAGCAGCTGAAGTATTTCAGTGGCTAAAGATTGCCACTGGGTAAACTGCTTCCTTCCTTTTCCTCCTGCCAGTGCTCAAACCAGCTCCCCGTGTAAGTTTCTGGGAAGAGAGAAGACAAGTGACTGCAAAGGAGAGTAGCTGCTCTAGGAAGGCTCTGCCTTTCCCTTTGTTGTGGTGGGGGTCGTTTTTACAGATACAGAAGCCAAAGCATGATGGTTTCAGAGGTACTCCCACATCTCTCAGGTAAGTTTGCCTTCATCTAGCTAACAAGTGTTATGTTTTTCCCTGCTAATTCTCCCTCCATGTGTCACATAGCCTGTGTTAGCATGCTGCTGCAATGAACCTCACCTTCTGACCACAGAGTCATAGAATTGTTTGGGTTGGAAGGGACCTCTCTAGGTCATCTAGTCCAACTCCCTCTGCCATAAGCAGGGACATCTTCAGGCTGCCCAGAGTCCTGTTGAGCCTCACCTTGAGTATCTCTAGGGATGGGGCATCAACCACCTCGCTGGGCAACCCATTCCAGTGCCCATAATGGTCCATCTAGGAACCATTAGAGTTGCAGTCCCTGGTTTGGATAGAGGGGGCTAAATTAGGTTTCCAGGTCCTCCCTAGCACATTGGGTCTTGGACTTATTCCAAAGAGTTACCCTTTCTAGAAAGGCTGCTCACACTTACCTGATCCAGCCTGGCAACCTTCATGGCTGCCTAACCCTGAGCAGTACTCAGCTCCACTAGGAATAATCCATGTTTGCTCCTTCCCTGCTATCCTGTGTAAAGTAAAAGCCACTGTATAGCTACTCTATGCCTTCTTTCAGTGAGCTGCTACAACTGATCACTTGAAAGTGAGCAGAGAACTGCTAGATTGCCTTCCAGAAACAGAAGTGTAGAAGAGGAAAGGCAGGAGAGAAGGTATATAGGCTTTCTAATGTATGTGTGTGGGGCATATCCATCTGACAGAGCTGAGGAGGCTGAGATTAATTATCCAGAGAGACAAGATGACACTCAAAGCTCTTTGCATAAGTCATAAGTTGAGGAAGGAGGGAGGGTGAGATAATGCAGTTGCAGCAGACTGCAGAGCAGTGGCATGAGCTGCACTGTTTAGCTCCTGTCCAGGTGGCACTCTAATGATATCTAGCAACTTACAGTATCACCAAGGTTGGAAGAGACCTCAAAGATCATCAAGTCCAACCCATTACCACAGACCTCAAGACTAGGAAACAATCTTAATGGTGAAGCCAGAGCATGAGCTGAACTTCCTCCCTGTGCTTGCTATGTTGTGCCATCTTTCAGTCTCTTGGGTGGCATGTTCTTTCCATCTCCCCATGTCCAAGCAGGGTGCGTTTACCACTGTGAGCCAACAAAGAGGAGACCTACTCTTAGCCTAGTTCAGGTGCCTGATAGTTGAGTAAGCCCCAATCCCTTGGGTGCAGCAGTTAGATAATCACCACCTACAGCAGGGCTCAGAGCAACAACAAAAGAGAGTACTCCCAGGTGAGCCATCAGAACCAGGCACCTTTCAGGTGCTCATTAATTACAATTAATAACAAATTTGGCAATTACAGGGGTAGCCCAGGAGACTTGGTTGGGCCTCACTTGCACAGGAGGAAGATCCAAGGCCCTAAAGATTTCACACATATGCACTCACCTACACTTGATGTAAAATAAACCAGTGAAAACTGATTTATGCTCTAAAGTCTCCCTCAGGTCCTTGCCCAAGCCTTTAAATCACCCTGCACTGAAAACCTCTCCCTTTTTCTGGCTAGCTCTGACAACGTGGGAAATTCCTGCCCGTGCTAAAGATCCACATTTCTGTCCTCAGTCTGAGGCTCTGGTGGCACAGCTGTCTGCCAGGAGCAGGGAGAAACATCACTTCTGTCTGCAGTGCTCAGACTGGGCGCTGGTAGCCTAAACCCAAGGTTTGTATCAGCTTGCCAGCAGAATAATGCTATTGCCTACTCTGCTTATAACAAAGCTTAGCACCCTTGGAGAGCTTGTAGAGGGAGAAAAGATAAATGCAGGAAAAAGCCATTTTCCTGGAAATATTGCCCCCCTCCAACACTAATGTGTTGGTACAGAAGCATCTCTGCAACAGAGATGTTAAAATGCCTCCAACCAGAGCAACCTGGACATGTTGAAGGATCCCATGTGTATCAGAATTCCATGTAAACCCTTAGCTTTGACTATCTGTAGATGAAAGGGGGGGGAAATTAATTTGTAGGCTCCTACAATTGTTAGATAAAGCCCTGAATGACACTAACAGGGAGTTTCTCTTCCAAGAGAGAATGAACCTTTTGTCTGCCTGTGGCTCATGATTACTGCTTGAACTACTGATTGGCCTTTTAAACAGCTCCACTCTGATAGCTTTTGTAAATTCAAAGTGTGATAGTTCTGAGATACTTTGTACAGGCTGCTGGAACTGAAGTGCCTGGGGTATAATTATTCTGCCGCCAACATTAAATTGACAAAGGCCAACAAAGGGAAGACCTAAAACTATACAACAATTCTGCTCTTTCATAGGAAAATGATGTCATTCATCTCTCTGATTCTCATTTAGCTTCTGGTAAATGCTGCTAGGATGATTTCATCCCAGGAGGTTGGGTTTTTGTTGTTTTTTCACTATGAGTGTATCAAAGGTGTGACTTCTTCTTGTACTGAGTGGCCCAGAACTGGACATGAAATTGCAGAATAATAAATAATGAAACACTACTGAATAATGAAATACTACTAAATAATTCAAATTTCCCCCCCCCCCCCCCCCCCCCCCCCACCCCCCCGATGCAAGAAACAAAACAACCAAGATCA
>VWZE01002870.1:1309760-1330774 GCA_013396675.1 Eubucco bourcierii
GGGCTCCAGAACTGCACACAGTACTCCAGGTGGGGTCTGACAAGAGCATAGTAAAGGGGCAGAATCCCCTCCCTTGCCCTGCTGCCCACGCTTCTCTTGATGCAGCCCAGGACTCGGCTGGCTGTCTGGGCTGCATGTGCACACTGCAGGCTCAATGTATTCATTATCAACACGCACTTAGGTGCAGCAAGGCTAGAGAGCCAACATGTGCTTCAGAGGGAAGGCATTCTGCATAATCAGTGCACACAAAACCCTTTTTCACTCTTATTCATTTCCTAAGTGACAGCAATGAACACCGCAATGTAAGAGAGACAAAGAATTTACAAATGAATAGGCAGGAACAGAGAAAATGAGATCTGAACTGGAAGCCTGGAAGGAATATATTGGGGATTGTCTGTGTTTTAATGTTTGGTTTGATTCACCCAGTGTAGCCATCGCTGAGAACAGAACCAAGCACAGAAAAGGTCAGAAAATGTCTGTGTCAGATAGTATGGGTCTGGTCCAACAGGCTCTCAGAGGAAGAACAGGATTCTGTCCTAGGGCTGTGGGCCAAAAAAAGCCTTGGATTTTTAGATAAAAAATCCTGAGATAACTTTCTAGTTTGCAAACTGAAAACTGAACCTCATTGGAGCAGAGATGGAGACTGTTAGCTATGGCAGATTAAAACCTGATGATACTACTACTGACAGAGAATTGCGAGTTTCCTTAAAGCTCTTTTTCATAGAATGGTAAGGTTGGAAGGGACCTCAAGGATCATCTAGTTCCAACTCCCTGCCATAGGCAGGGACACCTCCCACTAGCACAGGTCACTCAAGGCCTCGTATGCCTCCAGGGAGGGAGCATCCACAGCCTCCCTGGGCTACCTGTGCCAGTGTCTCACCACCCTCACTGCAAACAACTTCCTCCTAACATCCAGTCTAAATCTCCCCTTTGCCACTTCAAACCCATTGCCCCTTGACCTGTCATTGCAAGACCTTGTCATTAGTCCCTCCCCAGCCCCCTTCAGATACTGGAAGGTTACTCTAAGATCCCTTCAAAGCCTTCTCTTCTCCAGGCTGCAGAGCCCCAACTCTCTCAGTCTGTCCTCATAGCAGAGCTGCTGCAGCCCTCTGATCATCCTCGTGGCCTCCTCTGGACCCACTCCAACACTTCCATGTCCTTCCTGTGCTGAGGGTTCCAGAACTGCACACAGTACTCCAGGTGGGGTCTGAGGAGAGCAGAGTAAAGGGGCAGAATCACCTCCCTTGCCCTGATGGCCATGCTTTTTAATGCTTACTACACACTGATTACCAGCATTTAGCCCTCCAAAAGCCTAATTAGCCTAAATTCTAACCTTCCTGTTCAGCTGGGTGTTTGCCTGCACTGGGTGGCTTCTGTAGGGCTTTCACTTGGAAGGAAGTCACAGAGAAATCCTGTAGAGCCAGACCATGACATTATGGAGACAAGACACCATGCTGAACCTGAGGATGGCATTTGTGGTTGGCTTTGACATTAGAGGTTTTTTTCCAGTCTTAATGACTCTATGGTTTTGCTTATTGAGCTACATTAATTGCTGGCCAGGCTGATCCTTCAGCTCCCTGCAGTGCTCAGCATTGCAATGATAACCAATCCAAACTTGTAGCACTCTCCATCTCACAGCAAGAACTCTTCTAATAAGTGAAACCTGCAAATATCTGCAACCAGTATGATGTCTTTTGAGGAATCCGCCTCTAGCTAATCACTATCTGGCTTGACAGATGCACCCAAAGAGTGGCTGTCAATGGGTCTGTGTCCAAGTGGAGGCAGTGACAAGCAGAGTCCCTCAGGGATCCGTCCTGGGGCCAGTCTTGTTCAACATCTTTGTCGATGCCATGGACAGAGGCATTGAGTGCAGGCTCAGCAAGTTTGCTGAGCACATCAAGCTGTGTGGTGCAGCAGACAGGCTGGAGGGCAGGGATCCAACCAGAGGGACCTGGACAGGTGGGCACAAGCCAACCTCAGGAGGTTCAACAAGACCAAGTGCAAGGTCCTGCAGCTAGGTGGAGGCAATCCCAAGCACAAACACAGGCTGGGCAGTGCAGGCTGGAGAGCAGCCCTGAGGAGAGGGACTTGAAGGTGCTGGTGGATGAGAAGCTCAACATGACGCAGCAGTGTGCACTTGCAGCCCAGAGAGCAACCAGAGCCTGGGCTGCATCAGGAGCAGTGTGGCCAGCAGGGTGAGGGAGGTGATTCTCTCCCTCTACTCTGCACTGGTGAGACACCACCTGGAGTACTGCATCCAGTTCTGGAGTCCCTGGGACAAGAGGGATGTGGAGACGCTGGAGTGTGTCTAGATAAGGGCCATGAGGATGCTCAGAGAGCTGGAGCTGCTTTGCTGTGAGGAGAGACTGAGGGAGTTGGAGCTGTGCAGTCTGGAGAGAAGGCTCCGAGGTGACCTTAATGTGACCTTTCAGTATCTTAAGGGGGCCTACGAAAAAGCTGGGGAGGGACTTTTTAGGCTGTCAGGTAGTGTCAGGACTGAGGGGGAATGGAGCAAAGCTGGAGGTGGGGAGATTCAGACTGGACATGAGGAGAAAATTCTTCAGCATGAGAGTGGTAAGAGCCTGGAATGGGTTGCCCAGGGAGGTGGTTGAGGCCCCATCCCTGGAGGTATTCAAGACCAGGCTGGATGAGGCTCTGGAGCAGGCTGATCTAGGGTAGGGTGTCCCTGCCCATGGCAGGGGGGTTGGAACTGGATGATCCTTGTGGTCCCTTCCAACCCTGACTGATTCTATGATCTGTGGTAACTGCAGTCAAAACTAATGTTACTCAGAATGGTTAGGGGTTGGAAGGGACCTCTGGAGATCATCTAGTCCACTCCCCTCTGCTAAAGCAGGATCACCCAGAGCACAGCAGCATGTCCAAATGGGTTTTGAAAATATTCAGAGATGACTCCACAGCCTCTCTGAGCAACTTGTTGCAGTGCTCTGACACCCTAAAGCAAAGAGGTTTCCTCTTAAGCTGAAGTGAAACTTCCTGTGTTCTACTTTGGACTCATTGCCCCTTGTTCTGTCAGTGGGCACCACTGAAAAGAGCAACCTGATCAAGTCAGGGATGTCCCTGCTGACTGCAGGAGACTGACTCAGACGACCTTTAAAGGTCCCTTCCAACCCAGTGCATTCCATGGTTCTGTGAAGTGAATTTGTCTGTAGGTTTGTGCAGCCTGAGAAAGAACTGAGCCTTCACTGCAGTCACCAGCCCTTCTTCAGCAAAGAGTGGGGTGCTGAATGCATGCCTCCAAAAAGGATTCTGTTACTAGCACAGGAGGAAATGTCACTTAGAGGACAGAGACTCACAGGCTGTTTTCTTTAATTATTCTAAATCTGTCACCTTGGGGCTTATGGGCCTTGGTTGGTTGGTTTTTCCCCTCAGAAATCACTGTGTTACTGGGATCTAGAGAGAGCAACATATATCCAAAAGGTTCATGTTCATAAATGTTGTTGGCAGTCTAGCCATGGCATAAGGGGTGGGTCTCTGCTCTCTGCAGTGCCCTGTCGAAATCAGATGGACTCTGTGTGGGTGTACACAGCTAAAATTAGAGAGCTTTGACTGTTACAAAGAGCAAATGAGTGAGTGGGTTTGTCCCAGTTACCTCCAGCTAGTTCTTGATATTTATTTCCTTTATCCAGAATTTGGGGCAAACCTCTTCTCTGCACGCTTCCTGGCAGCTCAGGTCAAGCCTTGCTTTATTGTATCTTTTGATCTCCTTGCATTGCCTGTTTTGGTGTTATGTTTTTAATAAGCTGAAAGGAAATGCATCATAGAATCATAGAATGGTAAGGTTGGAAGGGACCTCAAGGATCATCTAGTTCCAACCCCCTGCCATAGGCAGGGACACCTCCCACTAGCACAGGTTACTCAAGGCCTCATCCAACCTGGCCTTGACACCTCCAGGGAGGGAGCATCCACAACCTCCCTGGGCAACCTGTGCCAGTGCCTCACCACCCTCACTGGAAAGAACTTCCTCCTAACATCCAGGCTAAATCTCCCCTCTGCCAGTTCAAACCCATTGCCCCTTGTCCTGTCGTTGCAGGACCTTGTAAATAATCCCTCCCCAGCCTTCCTGTAGTCCCCTTCAGATACTGGAAGGCTACTATCAGGTTCCCTCGAAGCCTCCTCTTCTCCAGGCTGCAGAGCCCCAACTCTCTCAGCCTGTCCTCACAGGAGAGCTGCTCCAGCCCTCTGAGCATCTTTGTGGCCCTCCTCTGGACCCACTCCAACACTTCCATGTCCTTCCTGTGCTGAGGGCTCCAGAACTGCACACAGTAACATGGCCTGGACCATTTTTATTCAGTGACCACGGAAAACATTTATTGCAAGAACATAAGACTAAAGTAAAAATATTGCTAATATGCTGGGCTTATCAAGTCTGTTAAAGACATTTACACATTTCTCATCTCTCTAAAAGGAGAACAAGATCAGTTCCCTAGCATTGCAGTACTCCAAAGCTGTTCTGCCTGACCAGCAGGCAAGCTGCCTGGCTACAATTGCCTTACAGCACCAATTTCCATTTTGTTTGCTCAGGTGGGAGCCAGGTGAAAACTTTCAGAGAAGTTAGCAAGAGCAAATTCTGTAACAAGCATCACACACTAAGCTGTACAGGGTGTTCAGTGTCTCCAAGAGTTTGAAGCTATTAATATTAATTCATAGAATGGCTTGAAATGAAAGGGATATTAAAGATCACCGAGTTCCAATCCCCTGCCATGGGCAGGGACATCTCCCACCTGAGGTTGCTCAAGGACTCATCCAACCTGGCCTTGAACACCCCCAGGGAGGAAGGATCCATAGCCTCCTTGGGCAGCCTGTGTCAGTGTTTCACCACCCTCACTGTAATGAATTTCTTTCTAATACCCAGTCTCGATCTCCCCTCTTCCACCTTCAATCCATTCTCTCTCACCTTATCACTGCAAGCCCTGGTAAAAAGTCTCTCTCCAGCTTTCCTGTAGGACATTTAGGTACTGGAAGGCTGCTGTAAGTTCTCCCTGGACTGTGTGACTTTCAAGTTCCCATATCAAGGAAAAATACTCTAATTGAATCTCCTTAGAAAACATTTGCCTTTATTAAGTTCAGCAGGTCAATTAACTACAGGTGTACTGTAAGCAGACCCTGCACTGAGCTGCTCCCCAAGCTTCCTCATTTTCAGCATTTTGGCCGTGCCCGAGGACAGGTTTTCTGTGACTATAGTTCAGGGTTTCTCAGTGTGCTTATGCCTGGGTGCACAGCAAATGTATAAGAGGGAATTTAACTTGTGTCCTCTTTTTCTCTTCTTCAATCTGCCTGGGTATAATGCTGTGGGATTTCTTAACTGAAGTACAGGTGGACAACATCTCACCCTCCATGAACAGTGGTCATCTCTCTGCATCTGATACTTGTCAGATTGGTTTTATTGAAGAATAAGGAGGTCCAAAGTGACTGGGAATTTAATATGTTTTATTCCAATACAATGACTAAGAGCAATCTTGGTGCAAGATTGCAGCATTCAGATGTAATCAAGGTCCATGAGCTAGCTACTTGAAGACAATTATGGCAGCTGGCAGCTTCCCTTCAATCTGATCATGGAATCAGCTCTTGTACTGCCTTTGACTGATGATGGGGACCAAATGAGAAAACTTCAGCTCAGGACTATTGATTCTGTTGTGTGCTGTGGGTGTAATGGAGATAAAGATCCCTCTGCTTTGGAAAGCAAGACGAGCTATTCTGAACGTGATGTTGCTGCTTTCCTTGGCAAAGAGGAATGGACTAAAGCAAGCAGCACCTTGCACAGCTGCCTGCTTCTAACCCTTCCTCTTTAAACTGAGTAACACTTTTGCTGCTATCTCCTACCCACCTAGACAGAATCAGAAGGTGTTTCCCTGCAGAGCAGAAGCAGGAGCACAGCTGCTGCTCACTCTCTGCTCTGACAGAGTGGGAATGAAGGAAAGATGAATCCTTCTTTCATTTGGAACTGGGAGTCATTCCACAGAAACGAGTGGAGCTCCCTAGCACAAGATGGATGTGAAAAAAAGAGCCTGGCCCAGAGGTTATAAATTAAAGATGTATGAAATTCAGAGGGAGAGATTTGTGCAGTAAGAAGCTATATAAAAATAAAATGCATTCTATTCGACTGGCTGAGAACAAAAATGAGTCCAAATATTAATGAATACTGCAGACTAAGAAATAACTTCTGCTTCAGTGACTCTTTCTGTCTCTTCTGCTGCTGCTTTCACACTGTATAAGGTTATTGACAAAGCTAACTGATAGGATCTCCACCTTCTTGCAAGTCATTAACCCCTTCAAACATAAGTTATAATATCCCTGACCCTGGAAGGAAAGAACATTGTGGCTTCTTTTTAATGAGTCTCAGAATTTATTTCAAGTAAGTACTTAGTATATTATCATAGAATCATAGAACGCTAAGGTTGGAACTAGATGATCCTTGAGGTCCCTTCCAACCTTACCATTCTATGATAATATACTAAGTACTTACTTGAAATAAATTCTGAGACTCATTAAAAAGAAGCCACAATATTCTTATTAAATGTGTGTGTGGGTTTCATTTTGGCAAATTCCTAGAGTAATTTGAGGTGATGCTGCAACTGTATTGTTGTGGTGTGTGCCAGGTATTGTACTCCACTAATAACCACCGCTCATCTCAGTCTGATGGGAATAAGGAAGCACAAAAGGCTGTGAATCAGTAATTCCAAAAATAGCCTGAGCCACCTCCTTCCCACTCCATGAAAGATATCAAAAAGTTGAAAAGGACGAGAGGAAGGGAGAAGCAGGTGAATGGAGAAAAGGAGCATTGGCAAAATCAGCCTACTTTTTCCAGATCCTTTCTTGCCTGCATTAACAAAGTGCCCTCTGCTAATTTAATTCACTGAGATGGTAAGACAAGTCCTATAAACCTAGACAGACACAAAGAAACACAGAAAGTTACTTCAGCTGGGATTGGTTTTTACTGAACATTTTCTCTGCAGTCAACTGCTGCGATCCTCTGAAGGAAAAAGCAGCTGAGGAATGTTCCATGTTCCAGCCAGGGGTATGTAGCTGACTCTCAGCTTTTGTCCCACACGCTGCTACCATGGGTTGATTCCTATAGGATATACTGTTCCTGAATGACTTGGTCATGGGAATGACACACTCAGGAGACACTGAACTTCTAAGTTTTAAATAGGTGTCCATATATAACTACCTTTAAGAGCTTGCACTGTTTTGACTGTCTTAAAATGCGTGCTCTACCTTCCACCAGACAAAAACCCGACAGAATTCTTTCCTGTTTTATTTAAAGGCTACAGCTGATCCAGCCTTTGATGCAAACTGATTTTCTCTTCACAGCACAGGAGCATGTGGCTTCTTCATATAGCAATCAGCTTGTGCAATGCTTCCACTTGGTTGTGTCTGTGGCCTAATTGCTCACTGGGTACAGACCGCAGCGAGGCTGCAGCCTTGCGCAAATGGGATAACAAAACTTGGTTCCCGTTGCAAAGATCAGCTTAAAGGGACTTTGCTGCAGAGGTTAAATATATTCACTTCACTTGGGGGCAGCTTTTAGTATTTCTTTCTAGTTCCTCTTGCTGATTTACACTTGGAAATGAGAAAAGAGCAGGGATGTACTTTTTTTTAACAGAGCCTAATTTTATGCCTATTTCAGCAGGTTTGAAAATAGGCACAAGCAAGCACATCAAACTGGAGCTAAATTTCCTAATGCCACAATTGTGTAACCAATGCAGCATCTTTTTATTATGTGCAATACCTTAGTAAAAATGTTTTGAAGTCCTAGCTGACAAAGTCCTTTATGAGTAATGCTTAATCTCCTTGGCAGGCAGAGTGATTTTATTGTTCTGCCTGAATTTACAGAGAGAGCAACCAAATGAAACACACGTGGCTGAGAAATGCTACTGCTGCTCTTCTCACAGCTTTCAGGGGTGGGTAATGAAAGGTTATCTGATCCCTTTCTTATTTGGGAAATGCTAGAAATGTGAGTGTTACATTCTCATTACAGAATCAACCTGGGTAACTGGCTTAGCTGAGTGAGAAACAGGTTTATGACCTAAGTGATCTTCCGAGCTATTCACAAATTTCACCCTCCCTCCTGTTTGGGGCGATATTGGGAAGCCTGAACTTGAAGGAATTTAGTGGGGCATTCTGGGGGACTGTTGTCTCTGCACAAACTCTCCACTTGCAGAGCAAATAAAACTCAAAACTATAGATGTGGGGAACCCAGGCCATTTAAATCAGACCTTTTCAATGCCTAGTTTTGGACAACACACAAATAACCTTTCTAGAAAAGCAAGGTATTCATACATTTGGCACTATGTCTTGAAATCACAGAAGGATTTTCTTAATTTCTAGAGCTGTTCTGTGCCACTGGAACACCAATTGCATCTCCCCACTTTCAGTGTTTGTGCTGCTCATTAACTTGGCCATCAAAGTTTGTGTGCCAGTTTGCAGCCTGCTCTGTTACAGCCATTTGGTTCTACTCTTCAGGAGTGCTCGGGCTGTAGGTCAAGTACTGTGCCCAAGCTACCTTCCATTAACAACAGAAGTCCAGAAAATATGCTGCAGCTGCTTGCACCAGTGCTTTGCTCCATCTCCAGTCCCAGTGCCACACTTCAAATGCATCTCCAGAATGAAGCAGCCAGAGAGCCTGTCCAGAGGTTTTCACCGTGCTGCCCACCTTTGGCCATACAGCTTATCCACTCTTGAGTTAATTGATTACCTCTGTCCTTCATGCAGCTGAAATGAACTCATCCTCACCAAATCTGGGCACACAGCAACTTTTCCAGAGAGAAAATGGTCTTTTTTTTAGAAAAAAATATAACAAAGATGTGAAAAGTAGGGGATGAATTTGTAATAGTGCTGACTTTATGCTGAAATAACTGGCCTGAGTTTGCTGGGACAGAATCCCAAGCCAGCCATGGGCTGCAGGCCATCAGCAGCTCTGAGGCAGCCAGGACTGGAGTTGGCTTACAGGTGTGTCCCAGATCATCAGCATCACACTTAGTATAAAAGGGGTGTATGTGTAATAGTTTACTACTTAGGCTTATTACTAAGGGCACCAGCTCTCTGGTTCATTTGAAAAAGCTGGCACTTCTGCTCTTGGAAATGTAATTAACATGAGTTACCTAGGTTACAAGGCTTCATTAACATGTGGAATCTGGGTGACATTTTGTGTCGGGTCATTAAGGACTGGTGCTTGCTTCAAATAACTCCCATAAAGTGCTTTTTAGAGTGTCTTTTACACTTTAGTCACCTTGTAGTCTATTAAAGAGTGTTTTGAGGTTATGAAGTGTGACCTGCCACTGTGAATTCGATGTTCTTTCAGGGGATCTTCGCAACATTAAATTGCAGCTCAACAAAATCTAGGTGGCAAATAAAGCGCTCTCTCAGAAATGGCACTGCAGCAGGCTAGTGGGAGCAGAGAAAGGCCAGCTGAAAGCTGGAGATGGTGGGATCACAAGAAGATACCAGGAAAGAAAGGCCTCATGTCATTGATAGGGTTGATAGGATGTTGGCTGAGTGAATGTCAGTCAACACAGAGCAATTCTCGGCTCCAGACATGTAGGACAAGGAGCAGTGGTTTTGAACTGGAACAGGGTAGATTTGGGTTGGAGATGAAGGGGAAGCTCTTCACAATAGGACAGGTGAAATACTGAAACAAGTCACCCAGGGATGTAGTTGAGACCCTGTGCCTGGAGACATTCAGGATCAGACTCAATGTGTCCCTGGGCAGCCTGATCAGGTTGGAAATGTCCTTGCTCACTGCAGGGGGATTGGACAAAGTGACCTTCAAGGGTCCCTTTCAATCTGATGCAATCTGTGAATTTCTTTTGGCTGATCTTAATTTTCTTTCATCCTCTCTTCAGTCTTTCCATAGAGTCTGATATTCCCTGGTTGTCTATTAGAGAAGTCTAAAAATGAGAGCTGTAAAACTTCTAAATGCCAAAGATGGGATTAAATTGCTAATGTTTAAACAAGTTGTCTAGGGTCTACAGTGAGTAAGAAGACAGAGAGAGAAAAAGCCCCAAACATTTCCTGAGGGCTATTTATCTCATTCTGAGTTGCATATTGAAAGTATTTCAGAATTCCAAAGCCAGAAATGTGAAACTTCACTCTTTTGTTCATGGAAGAGGCAAATAACATAGGTATGATTTACATTTCTGCAAGCTGAGAATAAAAATCAGCTTTAATTTAAATACTTGTCTCTGTCTCTCTGTGTTTCCTGTTGACCTACATGATCTAAGGTAATGGAGCCAGGCTGATGGTGTCATATTGATTATTCACCACTAAACTTCTGGCTTTTAGCATCCTGGAGAAACCAGGTACTTTCCTTCAGCTCTCTACTAACCAAAGTGATTTATTTCCTGTCTCTCTTCAGGCAATATTTTAAGCAAGCAGTGTATTTCCATAGATTGAAAGATGGATGTCAAATTTATCTTGATGCTTTGCAGAATAATATTCTATTTATCCCTGCTGGAAACTACAGCAGCATCTGCACAATGATACCACTTAAGAATGCACCTTCTTTTGGGCACATTGTACCTTTTATTTTTTCCTTCTTTTTTTTGTTTTGTTTTGTTTGTTTGTTTGTGTGTGAGTTTTTGTTGTTTTGTTTTTTGTTTTGTTTTCTGCCCAATGTGTGTCCTGTCTCTGTCAGAGGTTTGGGTTTTTTTCTTCTCCCTGGGAAGCATTCTGTAATAAAGATGGTCTCTTTCTCTCCTTCTCTCTTATTTTTAAAGGCTGTTCCCTTCTATTTAGACACTGGCATTTTATTGTTTTATAAAATGAGGCAAGAGCAAATATTGACTCTTGCTAAGGAGTGGATTTCTGCTTGTCTTCTATAATGTGCTGAATAGGCTGATTGATCTTTGGCTTACTGGAATTGTGACACTTTACAGCAGCTGAGAGACTCACGAGTCTGCTTTCTGGTTTCTTGTCAGAACAGCTAATGTCACGTCTAGGAAATGTCAAAAAAATGCAACATCTGCAGAAAAGAATTCAGCATTTACGATGTAATTAAGGAAATGACAGGTAAACATCAGCCACTGAAACACTTAGGGAAACATGAGGGAAAACTGTAACTTTGAGGATGCTGGGGCCCTAAACCAGGCTGCCCAGAGAGGTTCTGGAGTCTTCTTCTCTGGAGAGAGTCCAGACCTGCCTGGGCACCATCCTGGGCAATCTGATTTAGATGAACTTGCTTTAGCAGGGAGGTTGAACCAGATGATCTCTGGTGGTTCTCTCCAACGCCTATCACTCCATGATTGAGATGTATAATTTAGATGTATGTTTTCCATCTGAAGGTTTCTACATGCACTACAGCAGTGCCATGATGTCCAGTTTACAGGGCAGAAGCTAGTGGCCTGCAAAAGGAGCTAATGGAGGCTGAACTACCCACTCAAGGATTAAATAATCAATGGACGTGTCCATTTAGCTTCCTTGGTACAAAAGCCACCCACAGCTCTGTTTCTCTTCTTTCACTTCTCCATGTACCCTGTGCTGGTTTGAGGCTAACTGGAATATCTGAATGGAGAAAATTATATTACAGGCTGAGAAAAGAAAACAATGATGATGTCTACTTCACTCATAGGCCTGCTGAGATGTATATGAAAAGAATACAAAACAAAGATAAGACATTTAGGCTCAGACACTCTCAGGCTCTCTAGCTTCTTGCCTTCTCCTCTCTGCCGAGTAACCTCAGTAAACACTTTCCTTCTAGCTCCCCTGGCCGATCTTCCAAGCTCACCTTGCAGGTAAGGCAAACCTTGGGGTAAGGTACAGGGGTGGGGAGAAGGTGGCAGAGTGGTTGGAAGCCCCTTCTGGGGTCTCTGNGGGGCAGGGAACTCTCAAACCAACACAAGTGATACCTTTTGGAGGTGCAATGCCCAGAACTGCAACCAAGAATTCATCAGTCAAAAAAGGAGAAGTTTCTTTTACACAGTATTTCATAAAAAAAGGAAAGTTTTCTACTTAGTTGCTGATCCACCAATGAAACCCTTGTGGACACAGATATCACAAAGGTCCTTGCAGGGCTCTGACACCATATTTTCTGGATATTTTGATCTCCACCTTTCTGCAAATTTCCCATGCATCCAGGATAATGAGAACAGCCCTGGAAAGTTGATAGTTTAGCGTTGCCTCTCAGAGCATTTGAGTCATTTAAACTCTTTCTAGACTTAGTTGAACATAAGGAGCTCTAAAATCATCAGCTAAGGATTTTGAACTAAGCCACACCGAATACAAGAATAACTATAATGAACAGATGATTTTCAGGAAATTAAAACTAGAAAGCATTTTCACTGAACCACAAGTACTATAAATAGAATTTTGTGTTACAAGACTATTTGTTTTCCAATGTTTCTTTTGAAACATTTATGTGCAAGCTTTTGTGTTTACTGGAAAGACAATAAAGGAAAAAGAAACAGGAAATGAAGAGAACAAACAGAGGTCATGGAAGAAAGTAAGGCAATTAAAAAAAAAAACCCAAACCAATCAGGGACAGCACAAACATCACAGTAAGTGCACTGAAAAACACCTAAATAGCAAAACTAGGACAACAACAACAACAAAAGGAAAAGAATTTACTAGAAACTTGAACTAAGAGCCCACAGAGCTGTTGGGTAACTGTGTCAATATTAGCTGGTTGCTCTGTGCAGTCTCTGCAATGCACAATTTTTCTTACGATTTTTTGTTTGCTGTTCACAGAAGTTGTAATTTTTTTTTTTTTCCCCCTCCCTCAGGAGAACTGATTTGGAACTTTTTCTTTAGGGAATCACCTGGAAACTACGGAGAGGGTACCTGGTGATTTGAAAAGGGTAGCTGCAGAAAACCTCCTGGCAGCCCCATAAAGAAGGTGGTAACAGGGAGCTGCTTGAAGGAGTCCAGTGCAGAGCCACCAAAATGATTAACGGAGTGGAACATCTTCCTTACGAGGAGAGCCTGAGGGAGCTGGGGCTGTGCTGCTTGGAAAGGAGGAGACCGAGAGGTGACCTCAGCAATGTTTATAAAGGCTCCTTCCATCCAAGAAGATGGAGCCAGGCTCTTCTTGGTGATGCTCAATGACAGGACAAGGGGCAGTGTGTGGAAATTGAGACAGGAAGTTCCATGGAAACATGAGGAAGTTGGTTTTTTTCACTGTGAGAGTGACAGAACACTGGAAGAGGCTGCCCAGGGGGGCTGTGGAGTCTCCCTCTCTGGAGATACTTAAGACATGCCTGGATGCATTCCTGTGTGATCCTGCTCTGGCAGGGGGACTGGACAAGATGATCTTTCAAGGTCTTCCAAGCCCCCAACCTTCTGTGATTCTGTGAACTCCAAAGCAAATCAAATGCACAGGTTAGTCTTAAGTATAATACACACACAAAAGAAAACAGAACAGAAAGATGTTAGCCTTCCAGAAGAGTTGTGGTAACTTCCTATGTTAAGTCCTGCTGTCTATCATCACTAAAGCTCAGAATTCTTTTAAAGAGGTGTGTTAGCCATGGAAAATGGATGGTAAGTAAGCTAGGGAGAACACTTACATTCCTGTGTGGAAGGCATTAGGATTGAAAAGACTTTCTCTATCAAAAACCATATTGTCCAGATTGCCTGTACCTATCTGCATGTGCATTTGGTACTATGGCACTAATCCTCAGTTTAAATATCATTTCATACCCATCCCTTGGTCTGTTTGATTCTCTTCAAAAGTGTTCTGAAAGGTAAGACCTCATCTGGAATGCTTCACCCAGCTGTGGAACACTCACCAGAGGGAGGACATGGACCTGACAGAGAAGATCCAAAGGAGGGCCATGAAGATAACCAGGTGGGAGGGCTGAACCTAGATGATCTAGGGCNATGATTAACGGAGTGGAACATCTTCCTTACGAGGAGAGCCTGAGGGAGCTGGGGCTGTGCTGCTTGGAAAGGAGGAGACCGAGAGGTGACCTCAGCAATGTTTATAAAGGCTCCTTCCATCCAAGAAGATGGAGCCAGGCTCTTCTTGGTGATGCTCAATGACAGGACAAGGGGCAGTGGGTGGAAATTGAGACAGGAAGTTCCATGGAAACATGAGGAAGTTGGTTTTTTTTCACTGTGAGAGTGACAGAACACTGGAAGAGGCTGCCCAGGGGGGCTGTGGAGTCTCCCTCTCTGGAGATACTTAAGACATGCCTGGATGCATTCCTGTGTGATCCTGCTCTGGCAGGGGGACTGGACAAGATGATCTTTCAAGGTCTTCCAAGCCCCCAACCTTCTGTGATTCTGTGAACTCCAAAGCAAATCAAATGCACAGGTTAGTCTTAAGTATAATACACACACAAAAGAAAACAGAACAGAAAGATGTTAGCCTTCCAGAAGAGTTGTGGTAACTTCCTATGTTAAGTCCTGCTGTCTATCATCACTAAAGCTCAGAATTCTTTTAAAGAGGTGTGTTAGCCATGGAAAATGGATGGTAAGTAAGCTAGGGAGAACACTTACATTCCTGTGTGGAAGGCATTAGGATTGAAAAGACTTTCTCTATCAAAAACCATATTGTCCAGATTGCCTGTACCTATCTGCATGTGCATTTGGTACTATGGCACTAATCCTCAGTTTAAATATCATTTCATACCCATCCCTTGGTCTGTTTGATTCTCTTCAAAAGTGTTCTGAAAGGTAAGACCTCATCTGGAATGCTTCACCCAGCTGTGGAACACTCACCAGAGGGAGGACATGGACCTGACAGAGAAGATCCAAAGGAGGGCCATGAAGATAACCAGGTGGGAGGGCTGAACCTAGATGATCTAGGGCTGGATATGACTTAAAAGAAGATCCCTGTCCCGTTTGATATTTTCATGGTGTCTGGGACAGTCTGTGGAATTTATAACTGGTTCTAGATTTCCAAGGCTGGGTGTTTGTTGTATCAGGTAGGATATACACAGTGTCCTTTCCTGCCAGAACGTCTCCCTATCTCAAGCAGACATTACAATACTTGTTGTGATCTTTAACCTTTTCAGCAAACACACTTTTATTGTCAGTTTTTGAAACTCTGAGAGGTTGGCAGACCCTTGGCAGGAGCAGAATCTTTAGAATTTCACTTGTTCTAAGAAATCAGCTGCATTTCCCCTCAAATGCTTACTATTTGGGAAGATGTTCATGACTGAGTAGATAGGGTAAAAAGCTACTATTTGAGCAAATATATAGTGTAAAAAGCTACTATTCCTCTTCCAAATTAGAGAGAATTTAAATTATGATCAAATGGCCTTGTTGGTTTTACTCTTGGGGAGCAAGAGAGGTTAAAATTCTGGGGGATTTTTGCTTTCTGTTTTTTTGTCTGCATAGAACATTTTTTTTTTCCCCTTAACTTGAGGAAAAGTTCAACCCAGGAAAGATACTTTACACTGAATGTTTTGGTTTTTTGTCATAACAAATTAAATCACAAGCAAATAAGTGGGGATTTTGTGGTAGGAAGTATAAGCAACAACAGTTATGGCCAGCATCACCTACACAATGAGACTGTATAAATGAAAATCCATTTATTCAGTTTTAGCACTCCCTCCTTGCACAGCATAATCAGGAAAGCAGCAAGATGATGCAGTAGGAAAACTTTAGACTTCATAATTTAGGTCTTCAGTACACCAAAGAGGGTTGGGGTTTTTTTGAGGACAGAGGCATTGCTTCAGCTCTTAAGAAGGTTCAAGCCAAACACTATCTCAGAAACTAAAATCAAGCAGGTATTGAGAAGTAAGCAAAGCAGTGGAACTGCACCCACTGTAACCCTTGCTAAAGTTATGTGACTTGTGCAATTCCTAACCAGAAAGCTTAACCAGAAAACATCTGTCTTCAAAGAGGTAAGAATCTACTCCCTCTGAAGTCTGTTTAACAAATTCTGATTGCTTTTCTCCTAATTGCAGCAGAAAGAGTGGGAGCAGATTGTTTCTATTTATACATGCAGGGGAATTGCCTCTCTGAGGATAAGATTTTAGCCATGAAAAACAAAGCAAAGCAAAAGTCCTCGAGCCTTCCACAAAATCTTCTATTAATTTATTTCACCACTGAAGCGATTACCAGCCCAACTGCATGATTTAGTTTTGTCCTCTGTTTTTTAAGACTTGAATGACATCTTTAAAAGTGAGGTTAGGGAATCAGTCCAAGAGCATGAGCTTAGCCTGCAGTCTGCTCTTCTTAGTCACACTCCTTTGCCAGAAGTGTTTTAAGGAACGGCTATTACTCCAAATGTAGCAAACAGAGGCTTCAGATTAATTCTCATGTCAGTAATTCAGGCCATTTAAATGCTGATTTCTGTGAAAATAGGATTTTTTTGTTAGCTGGTGGTGAATATGTCTCCTTTTGCATTTATTTTTTCACTTGCACAAGCTGTGGTGAACCCACTCCCATGATAACAAGATAGCAAACCTACTCTTTTATCAGTCTCCCTTCATCCTGCACTTCTACAGGGATAATTTTTGTTTTTTTTTTTTACTGGCACATTATCTTTGCTCTGTAGATTTCAAACAACTCTGCACACACTATTTTAAAGGCATCTGTATATGGTCTAATGCAAGATGCTTTTTTACCCACATGTTATGGCAAAGAAAAAACAAAAAAAACCCAGCTTAATTTCAAGTCAGTTCTTATCAGATTCACTCCTTTTAATCATAGTATTTCCAGGATGGGAAGGGAACCTGAGGATCATCTAGCTCAAACCTCCTCCCATTGGCAGAGACACCTCACACTGGATCAGGTTGCTCAGAGCCACATCCAGCCTGGCTGGGATGAGGCTTCCACCACCTCCCTGAGCAACGTGTTCCAATGTCTCACTACCCTCATGGGGAAGAATTTCTTCCTAACGTGCAATACATGACAGAGCTGGTTAAGACGAGTGTCTTCCCACAGTAATAATTGATTATCTGTGATTCTGGATATCTCTTGTACCTCTGATAAGGTGCTGAACACATGGTAATGCTACTTGGTTAACTGAGGCTCCTTATGCCAGAAGAATGTGCAAAATGTAAATGAGCTGCTTCTTTCTTTTGGTTGATTGTGTGGAAAAAGCCTAAAGTTACTGAAGGGATTATCCCCTCTATCTAATTGCACAGGTCTCTCATTATTGCCTTTAATCAATGCTACTAAAAGTCTGCAAAGGAATAGGGGTTCAGTGGCTCTGATCTGTGGGAGGAAAGGAGAGAGGCATCCTCAGCCAAGGGGTTTGCTGATGTGTAATGATATGAGAGTGGTTTATCTGATCATAGGATAGCCTGGAATGTCAGTCCTCTCCTCCTACTGATTTTGGTAAATGGTTTTAATGGAAGAAACTTTGTTTCTAATATTTAATATAAACATTTCAGCAAAAAACTCCCCCCTTCAAAACAATTTCCCCCCTCTGATTTATGTTTTAACTGAGAAATTTTGGGTTACCTGCAGTGTTAAAATAAGATGAGGTCTTCCTGAAAGCTAACAGCTTTCCTCCCTCTTCTGCAGGTTGCACAGGTTAGTTCTAGAATGTAGCTTGTGACCTATAGATTTAGGAAAAGCATTAGAAAAAGTTGCTTTTCTTTTCATGGAGGTAATAATTGCTAAAGTAGTAATCAAAGCTTTTTATGGGGAATTAATCTGGATTTACTCCAAAGAAGCAACCAACCCCTCCCCCCTAAAAAACAGTATCAGCTACAAAAGTTACGTATGAGTGAAATATGAACCTAGTTGTTATCTATTAACTTAGTGGAAGATAAAAAAAGAATGATTTTGCAAAATATCACAGCCTAGGAAACATAGGGAAAGAATGCTGGAAGCAAGGAGTACAAGGATTTGCCATGGGTTTCATTCTTTTCATTCCATCTGTGAAGGAAGTAGATTCACAGCCCTTCTGGTTGAGTAATACTCTTACTGTAGCAACTACAACACACTTACAAACTTGCTTTTGAGTACAGAGCTCAAGAGGCTGTAGTTATTAAAAATAAGTTTCATGGCCAAAGTTGTACTACCCAACCTCCCCTAAACATTCTCAAAATGCTTCCAACTTGACATCTGATTTACTAATGGGATTATACCTGTTGTAATGAGGTTAGGTCACAGGACCCCAAACTTAAGAACATTGCTCTAGTTCTCAGCATTCAGTGGTGAGAGCTTTGTGTGTTCGTGTGCCAGAGGGACATTAACTTCCTCTGCTAAATGCAAGTCTAAATGGACCTGACACAAGTTGATGTAATCTTTAATCATAATTAATCTTTATCTTAATCTTTAAAAATCTTAATCTCTAAAAATCTTACACAGGCTGTACATTTTCTTGGAATTGTCAGGATTGTTCTTGTGCTTCTGACCCTAAGCTTTTTAACTCGAGGCATTTTAACTCCTTCTTGACCTTGAAGGAAGAATTGCATATCAGTAATATATGTATTATCAGTTATCAATACAGTACATACCTGTTGACACATAATTGATATAGATAACTGATACTGCACCACATTTCCCCTAAATGCTGCTGCCCTAAATTACAAAATGCTGTCAGTAAAGACCAAGCTGCTAAATCCAGTGAAAAACTGAAGGTATTTGTGAACTACACTTGCCAAAGTAACTACTATAAAGAATCATCAGATGGGTTGGGTTGGAAGGGACCTCCAAAGGTTGTCTAGTTTGACCTCCCTGCAGTGGGCAGGGACATCCTCCACTAGATCAGATTGCTCAGAGCATTGTCAGACCTGACCTTGAATATCTCCAGGGATGGGGCCTCAATCACTTCTCTAGGCAACCTGTTCCAGTGTTCCACTACCATCATGATGCAGAACCTGTTCCTAACATCCAATCCGAATTAGCTCTTCTCTAGTTTGAAGCCACTGGCCCTAGTCCTATCACTGCAGGCCTTTGTGCACAGTCCCTCTTCATCCTTCTTACAGCCCACTTCAATTACTGGAAGGTTGCTATTAGGTCTCCCTGGAGCTTTTTCTTCTCGAAGCTGAACAACTACCTCAGCCTGTCCTTGCAGAAGGTGCTTCAGGCCCCCAGTCATTTCATGGCCCTCCTCTGGTCCTTCTCTCTCAGGTCTGTGTCCTTCCTGTGTTGAGGGTTCCAGAGGTGGACACAGTATATGTAGGATGAGCAAAAAAACTAACTGCATTATGCTCATTTATCCATTTTATTACTACCAAGAAAGATAACTACCCAAGGAAGTAAACTAAATCTGTGACTGGAAAAGACTTCAGAAGCCAAGCAATGAGGAAGATTTCATGGAATTGCCTGTGGTGAGGAGAAAGCTGATCGTTTGACTGTGGCTCAGGGTGTTGCGTGGAACCTAGGGAGGTTTGTGGCTTGGCTGCATGTTGCTGAGGTTGTTTGGAGAATAGGTGGTTTGAGTAGGAGTGAGTCCTTTCAAAGGGAGTGTGGCAGAATCATTCTGCTTGCTGAGCTATTAACTAAAGGCTAAATGAGGCAGTTGGGCTGGCTTGGCTAAAAGTGAAGTCAAAATGATAGTCAGCAACCAGAGAGCTAATAATCATGACTACTGGAATTTAAAGGCAGGGTGTAAGGAAGACAAAATGATGGTGGTGTGAATGATTCAACTTGTAGACATGAAGAAGACAATGCAAAACCTGCAAATTTTATGTGGTACTTTAATACTTTATTGTTCTTTAAAAGTGTTTAAACAAACAACAAGAAAATCTGGGACAAAGTCAGGCAATCTTTCTGCCTGAAATACAGAATGTGGAGACAGTCAGGTAAAACTTGGCAACGTGCACGGGAGGATTAATTGGAGGAATAACAGACACAAGAGAGATTATTACACAGGAGAGAAAAACAAGGCAGTTAAACAATAGTTTACTACACTTGACTCCAAGGTGGAGTTGACAGATACATTCGTGCTCAAGGGGGGCACAAGACTGAGCAGTGATCTTGGTTTCTATAGAAACGAGTGTAAGCAAGAGTCTTTCTGCTTTGAATGTTTGTAGCTACTACTAAAGTCTGGTAGTGTGATCGCTTCTAGGAACAAAAATATGCTGTTAACTTCAGAAAGTGCAATTACCTAGAAGAGACTTGGCTGAAAAGTAAAATCACTGAGCAGAACTGGTTCCAGCTCAAAGCAGGACAGAATAAGAAATAATAGAACCACCTGCATAAGAGCCTTAGTTCCAGTATAGTGACTTAGATGAAGATGCATTGGAGGGAAGCATGTCTGAGCGGTCTCAACACAGACCCAGATTCTTACAGCCAGGCCCTACTGCCATCTCAGGTGCGCTCAGGCACAGCACGGCTCGCTGCCAACCCCTTGGCACGCATCTTCCATCCCTGACAGCATTCTGCAGAGGCACTCGGAGATCCCAGTCTTGACCCCATCACCTAGCAACCTGTGGCAGCCACGGTTAGTTGCTGGAGCACGGGAGAGGTGAAGCTTACATTACCGACTTCTAAAACTTTTTTGAGCAAACTGCTAAAGGTGTGTGTAGGTGACCACGTATGAATTCCGCAGCAAACGAAAGCATAGGTTCAGGCACAGCTTTAGAAAATGCTTTTTAATCTGCCCAGTGAAGGGCTGCGGGCTCTCCCCGCGTACACTCCCCTTCCCAACTGAAGTCCAGCGCGATCTGTCCGTGGCCGCACTTGTCGGTACCGACTGCGACGGGAACGGAGGAAGACAACAGCACCAGCGCCGAAAAGAGGGCACGTCCCGGGTAGCCCGAACCTCTGAGATGCCCCAGCGGTGCTGCCTCAACCGTCTGCGACACCCGGCCTTTCCCCACCCTGTCCCGGAAAAGGCCGAGGTGGCCGGGCAGCGAAAACGTGTCCCTCGCCTAACGGCCAGGCACAACGAGGGCGCCAGGAGAGAGGGGCCTGCTCTCCAGCCCTCACCGTCCTCCCCTCAGCGGCTCTTTCCTTCTCAGCCAGCCCTGACGGCCACAGGGGCACCAGCAGCCCCCAACCCAGACCGCCTCACACCTCCCTCGGCCCCGCCGGCACACACGCTCGTCCAAACATCAGCCAATCAGGGGAGAGGGCTCGCTTCTCCCTGGTCGCTCATTGGTCCGAAGCGCAGCGCGGCACCTCCGGCGGCCGCTCCCCCCCCGCTCCCC
>VWZE01002870.1:1330876-1350914 GCA_013396675.1 Eubucco bourcierii
GAGGGGGCAGGAGGCGGGAGAGCGGGCGTCCGCGGCGTCCGGCGGCATGAGCAGCGGCGGGAAGGTTTCCCAAGCCCCGCAGCAGCGCTAGGGGCTCCCCCGTTGCCCGCTCCGGCCGCCACCTGCGAGCCGCGGCGGCGGATTCAGCCCGCTCCGAAGCGCAGTGCGAAGTGAGGCGGGCCCCCTTCAGCCGCCCGAGACGGGGGGCAGCCGGGCCGGCCACAAAGCGCCGCCGCCCTCCCTCCTCCTTGAGCCGCCGCGCTGCCCCTGCCGGCCCCAACCGGCCCGCCCGTTGCCGGGGAGGCGGCGGGAAGGAGGGAGGGGACGAACGGAGCCCCCTCGTCAGCCCCTCACTGCCCGATCCATGGGAGGAGCGGGTCGGCTCCCTCTGGGAAGCGCCGCCGCGGCTTGCCGGGATTGAGCAGAGCGGCCGGCGCCCGGCGCGGAGAGAGGATGCCAGTGCTCCGGAAGGTGCTTCGGGTCTCCAATCGCTCCATGCTCGCCTTCATCTTCTTTTTCTCCTTCTCCTCCTCCTGTCTCTACTTCATTTATGTGGCCCCCGGCATCGGTGAGTCGGGTGCCGCCCCTGGCGGAGGGGTAAGGGCGGAGGTGGGTTCCGCGGCCCGGCGGGCGCTGCGGGGCGGTATCGGCGGTGCGCGCTCGCCGAGCTCCGCGGCGGAGAGGACACGGGCGGCACTGGGCAGGGGGTGCCGAAAGGGCAGTCCGTGTGCCGGGGGAGGGTCGGAGCGGCTGGCGGGGCCGTCGGGGCGCCGATAACGTCTGTTAATCTCACATCTTTGTTCTGTTGGTTTCAAACGCTCTAGAAGATTCAGCTGCCATCGCGAGGTAGGTAGATGCTGTTCTTGCCTTCCAGGCTGGAAAAGTCAGGCAAAAAAGCAGCTTACCGTTGCGTCGTGTTATAAATGAATGGTCGAAGGCAGGAAAGAACAGCGAAACTGCCTGCTGGAGTCACTTGAATGCCTTCATCTTTTAGATCGTTAGTAACTATGTTCATAATAATAATGCACATGTGGACAGAAACTAAGAACTAATGTGAATATTTGTTGTTTACTTGTGTCCGTGAGCTTACTCTTCCAGGTTTTGCAGACTGCTAACTTCCATTACGTGAAGTAGTGGTGCAGGTCTGAGTGACACAACAAAATAAGCTGTTTTCCTTAGTTTGCTCATCTGCTCTCTCTGGGACCATCAGGCTTTTTCTCACTGGGTGAACTTTTCAGAACTGACCATCCTTACCCCTAAGCTATCAAAAGCAATGTCTTCTATGATGCTCTGCAGAGTTTCGCTCTGTTGGCTATCTATTGCCTAGGCAACGTTTCTCTTTTTTTCCTGGGAATGCTAACACCAACTCCTACACTTTTTCTTGCTTATCAGGTGCTGCCTAAATATCTGTAAAGTCACCTCACTCTGGTTTTGGTGATTAAAATGCCTTTCTGCAGACAGTACTACAAAATATGCATGCTGATTTGACCGCTGAACCTGCAGGAGTTGTTTCCCGTTAACTAGTGTCTTCATCCCATTTGGCTTCTTCTTGTTCACAGTCTTCTATTTAGCTTGCAAACATTTTCAAGGTGCATTTGCTTCTCCTGTACTTACAGCACGTCATACTAGCATAGTGACATGCCAGTGATTCTTACAGTACAAATAAATGTAAAAAAATACTAAGAATGTGTCACGGGTTGGTATTCCTGAGTTTCTTGTCTGTCAGTGTTTCCCTACTGAAAGAGATGTAATTTAGTGTTGTGTGTAAATGATGCTGCTGAGGTCCATTTAGGTACCTTAGTTTTATGAGACACTAGCACAGTATGAGAGTAGACTGTTCTTTAGTACAGTCCTTCAACTGTAGTTGCAGGCACTTGGTGTATGATTTGGAAACCAGAAGTGTAGTTTCTGCCTCTTTATAGGTGAAGCTGTTAACATTTTACATAATGTGTGCTGTTGGAGTTTTACCTTATCATTTAAACGTTTTTCCTTCCAGCAGGTGTCTTCTTAGAAGTACATCCTCTTCTTACTAAACGAGGCTTATGCAGTGCTTCTTCAAAGCCAGAGTCTCTAGTGATAAGACTTTTCTTTCCTGTCTTCATCTTGCTGCTCTGCTATCAAAGTTTATGTCTCCGTTCAGTTTGGTTTGTGCCAGGAGTATAATGAAATCAATATGTACCAAAAGTGTTCTCAGGGTAGGTTATTTAGACCTCATCAAACTCAAGGAAAAAAAAAATCACACTTGAACTGGTCTCTTGGTGTTTCAACCATACTGCAGTTGGCCCCTTCAAACGCTGGTTTAATGGTACAGAGCAGGTACTTAAGCTTGTGAGATTACAGCACTATCTGCTACTGTTCAATGGTGAAGTTGTGTTGTGAATTCATTCACCTGAAGCAAATCAAAACCCAACAGTATAAGAGTTGGTGGCATGTCTTGAATCCATCTGAAATGTTGCCAAGTTGTACTGGTCTTGCTGGGGGAAGGAATATAGAAAATGGCAAAGGGCAATAGGAAAGTTTTTACTGGTCACCGTATCCTGTCATCTTGAAGATGTGATGCCCATTTCCTGAGAATATGTCCCATGAAAGTTCAGCCACCTTGTCTGTTAGCAACTTTTCATGAAATACATCCTACAGCTAAATTGTAAAAGGTTGGGATGTGTCCTAGATTGTATGTCCAGATATGTTTTACTGACTATTTTGGTTTAATCATAGAATGGTAAGGTTGGAAGGGACCTCAAGGATCAACCCCCTGCCATAGGCTGGGACACCTTCCACTAGTACAGGTCACTCAAGGCCTTGTCCAGCCTGGCCTTGAACACCTCCAGGCAGGGAGCAGCCACAACCTTCCTGGGCAACCTGTGCCAGTGTCTCACCACTCTCACTCTAAATAACTTCCTCCTAACATCCAGTCTAAATCTCCCCTCTGCCAGTTCAAACCCACTGCCCCTTGTCCTGTCATTACAGGACCTTGTAAATAGTCCCTTCCCAGCCTTCCTGTAGGCCCCCTTCAGATCCTGGAAGGCTACTCTAAGGTCTCCTGGAAGCCTTCTCTTCTGCAGACTGCAGAGCCCCAACTCTCTCAGTCTGTCCTCATAGCAGAGCTGCTGCAGCCCCCTGATTATCTTCGTGGCCTCTTCTGGACCTGGTTCAACACTTCCATGTCCTTCCTGTGCTGGGGGCTCCAGAACTGTACACAGTACTCCAGGTGGGGTCTGATGAGAGCAGAGTAAAAGGGGGAGAATCCCCTCCCTTGAATGTATTCTTTCTTGACAGGCTACAAGGTGCAGTAACAGAGTGGAGGAAAGTTCTAATTGTGTTGTGGGGAACTGAAGCTTCTCCCTAGATGGTTTCTCTTCCTGCTGGTCAGAGGAACTGAAAAGAGAGGGAGAAGTTGGACTCCCCAGTATTTTATGGAACAGTAGTGTACAGGAAGGTGGGAGGAGAAAAGTTGAGTGGGTTGAGAGATGTCAAAGCTGAGTAAAAATTTGAATTCTCAGGGATAATAGAGTTGAATTCTTCCCTAGCAAGCAGGTCATGGCTTATCAAAGGGAGGCAATGTCTACAGAAGACCTTAGCACTGGAGAATTCTCAAATATCACATTCCTTCTGTGTTTCATGCTAATCAGAAAATAGAATTACTGCATTTTTTTTAAAAGCAAAATTGCAGATTTTGTGGCAAATGCAGTTTGGGTAACTTTGGAATGCTGGCAGTTTGTTTAGAGGGGAAAATCTGAATTACCTCAAGTTTTAAAATTGTTTCACATTCAGATGCTTTTATTTGTACAATAATTCCTTATATATCACTTTCTTTTGTAGAGGCCTCACAGATTTTTAGTTCTTTTGAGAAATGGAAACTTTAGCCCATTCAGATTATGAGGAGAAGAAGAGTATTTCAGTTTCAGGTTTTCCGAGGCTGTTCTGTGTTTTGAGGCTAAGACGTTCCACACAATAGGCAAATATAAGGTCTATGTGTTTGAGAAGAATACATATACTATACTGGGGCTGTTCATGTGCCTCCTTTCTCCTCTTGTATAAGAACAGGTGATGGGATGAGGTAGAGATGATTGCAAACCTACCTCAGCACCCCGTGGTCTTTTGATAGCCAGAGGAACTTAAACACAACAGTAGATGTCTTCTCTAATCAGCAGTTAGAAATCTGATTTTTTTTTTTTTTTTTTGCTTTAATTTTCCCTGTTTGAATGGATGTTTTGGAGCAAAATCTAGAGGGATAGGATGGCGAGGTAAAATGGTGCTCCTGCTCTGCTGCCTGAAATAAAATGATACCAGCTGAAGCTGTTGGGTTTGAAGCAGTGGATGAAGATGGCCTGTGGTTCTGAAATTCAGTGCAAGTTATGAATATGCAGGTGTGCTGCAGTTAGGGATGGAAGAAGCTGGGTGAAAGCATCTTGGCACCTGTGCATTCTTTTTTGATACTGTAGATAAGAGTACTGATAAAAGGCACTTGAATCTTCTCTCATGCTGACAGCTGTTCAGAACATGTGTTTAGGTTCAAGTTTACATCATGAAAAGGATCCAGATATGAGGAGAATCGGGCAGAGTGGCGAGGCATTGGATGACCAATAGACAACATTTGCTGATCTTACTTTACTGCAAAGTTCATTTAAATATTGCCAGAGGATTTTTTTTCTTTGTTGTTTCTATTTTTTTGTTAGTGTCATAACTGAAATGGCATTGGACAACATAACTGATCTCATTAAATGATCTCTTACTCATATCCGGTTTATTCATTTCTGTCTGACTTCAGCACAGAATCTTTACCAGATTGGGTGGAAGAGCCCCTTAGAGCTCCAGGTATTGTCAGCTGCAGTCTGACTTGGACAAGGTAACTTTACTAATTGTCTTAAGAACTGGTTATGAAACAGTGCATGATCAGGGAAGATGAAGTCTGTCTTCGGCATCAGTCACTGGAAGTCCTGAGTGTGTAGTGAGATAGAGAAGAAACAGTAGCTGTTTTCTCTCTTCTGGTCTGCTTCTCTTTTTTAAACTTTACTATTCTGCCAGCCCTAACCAAAGGGCATCTGCACAGACCAGGTAGAACTTGGAAACCTCTCCATTGGTTTTAGCTCCCAATTTGGCCTATTTTTTACTCTGTTACTAGGAAGTAGTTTTCCAAATAGGAAAGGGAGCTATCTTTCCTTGTACAGAAGTGGAGAAAAGACCTCAGCAAGGTAGATGCTGAGCACATAGATGTAAGTACAGCCTTTGTGCTAATATTCTTTGTTTCTGGTGTTTCTAAAGACTTGCTGTTTGATCATAGAATAATTTAGGTTGGCAGGGACCTCTGGAAGTTATCTGATCCAACCTCCTGCTGAAAGCAGATCCTACTAGATCGAATTGCTCAGGGCTGTGTCCAGTTGAGTTTTGAGTAACTCTGGTGATGGAGACTCTGCAGAGAAGACCTGTTGCAGTGTTTGACAGCTGTGAGAATTGTAATACTTAAATGTAATTTCTCACCTATCCTTTGTGCCCATTGCCTTCTGTCTTTTCTCAGTGTTCAGTTCCATCATTGCTATACTGTGTTTCTACTGCGTAGCTGAAGATAGTAAAACAAAACAAAACAAAACAAAAAAACCTTCATTTAGTCACTTCTACTGAAGACTGAACAAACCTTTCTCTTTCTGTTGCTACTCATACATTGTAGACTTCATTTTTGAAGCTTCCCCCTTGGGCTTGCCCTGGTGTCCTGATGTCTGCCTCTTCCTGTGATCTCCAAGCTGGATGCAGTACCTCAACTGCAGTTTCACAAGTTGCTAAGTAAAGGCTCCTATCAATCTGCTGGTTATGCTGTCGTTAAGACAGGGCAGCATATAGTGATACATGGGTGGTAGTATCTTGTCTGAGGATTTTATAGAAGAGCCTGACAGTAGGTTTTATGCGGCTTGAGGTTTGCACTGAAACAGAAAAAACACAGCTCGTCTGTTTAAAACAAATCGTTTGTTACTCTCCTGATGCTGTGTGGAAAAGGCTGATGGATTTTGCAGGACATGCTAGATACTTTTTTTTTTTGCTGTTACCTCATTTTACTCCTTTCTAACCAGTTGTTCTCATGGATCTCTTACAAGTTTCTTGAGTGAATGATGCTTGTCTGTCCCTTTGTTTCATGATTTCTGCAGGGATATGTCTACACTACAGACCTGGCTGTTGTTTGGGAGCTATTCTCAGATATATGCTCTTATTAAGTTTCACCTGTTATTAAAAGCTTCATTTGAAGGCAGGACTAGTTTCACTACCTTGTGCTAGTCCTTTTCTTGCTCACAGAGTAGTTTCTTACAACCACATCCTTTAACAAATGAATTTTAGTCAGTTTTCTGGTTGGACTTGAGACAAAGGTCTTTTCCAACCATAGTGATACTGTGTGATTGTGATGAATAAGGTCTTATCTTTTTTGCCTGTGTGTACAGCAGTATGAGGCTTACTTATTCTTCTGGCTAATTTCCAATGATCAGGAATTTCTTGACATTCCAACTGAGGCTTTAGCTCATTATGAACCTGGATAGTTTCATGGGTAAATTTTTTGCCTTTTTCTGGGATGTGCAAGGATGTTTATTGATGTTGGCCCAGCACAGTCATTCCTAGCACCTGCTGCTGAATAAATTATTGCAGTTCAGTCATTCATGACTGTCACTTTTACCAACAGATGAGCTTTGACTAAATGTGCATTTCTTTCTGAATCAGTTGTTTTGTATCTTTATCTGATAGTTTTTCTAAAGCCCTTAGGTATACTCTAGTTATTAGTCAGCAATCTTGCTTCTGTAAGATTTCATGAAGCATCATATGGTGCTGCTCTGAAAAGGGAAAAAAACAGGCACAGCATGCAGCACGTTGTCACAAGGACAAAGTAATTGTCAGACCTCATGTGAAATGAGTTTCCACTTAAGCCAGCCAGTTATTTGAATGTGTTCTTCTCATCCCTTAAGGAGTAGAAACTATATACCCTGGAAACATTTGTTTTGAACTATGGTGCTTTACTGGCATGGCCAAAGCTTTAACCATTTCCACTTTGGTCTGTGGTAAAAGGTAGCTTATCCCATTGGCTTTTCATCAATAAGGCTGTAAGTGATCATCTCTGCTTACTTTTCTGCAGCTTTTAGCCTCTTTTGAATAATTTTTTGTATTCAGATTGTGCAGTGACATTGTGGGGAATGGCATGGAATGACTGTGCATTGTGTGGGATGCAGTGGTAGATTCCTGTGGATACAGTGCAGAGATGGGTTTCAGGACTTTCAGATACAAAAGAGTCATTTTTGCAAGGTGTCCCCCATGCTCAGATCATTTTCCCCAAATTTGCAGCTTTCTTGACCTTCACTTTATCGTACATCTGCCCTTTATAAATTTAATTTATGATGATACTAAGAGTATTCAGTTGACAGGTATAGGGTTATCCAATTTACAGATGCCTCACTTTTCTATTTATCTCAGTAACTGAACACAGGAAAACAAAATCCAGAAGAACTGGCAAGACATATGCTTAAAATGTCACTATGAAACTATTTAATTGCTGATGTCCATAGGCAATCTGCCTAGAACAGTCCTCACTGAACAAATATCCATATGAAATGTAATTATGTACTGTAAATCTGGAGTTGAAATTTTACTATAATAGAAATGAAAGGGGAAAATATTTATGCTTCTGATTGAATCTGCTTTGAATGGAGGAAAAAAGCCCAGGTAAATCTATAAATTGTCTTGGTGGTGTTCACAGCAATGCTGATTTTTTTTAAATTCTCCCCCTGTACTCTGCACTGCTTAGGCCACACCTTGAGTACTGTGTCCTGTTCTGGGCCCCTCAGTTTAAGAAGGACATTGAGATGCTTGAGTGTGTCCAGAGAAGGGCAGCGAGGCTGAGGAGAGGCCTCGAGCACAGCCCTATGGAGAGAGGCTGAGGGAGCTGGGATTGGTTAGCCTGGAGAAGAGGAGGCTTAGCTTCTTGCTGTCTACAACTACTTGAAGGGTGGTTGTAGCCAGGGGGAGGTTACCTTCTCTCAGGCAAGCAGCACCAGAACAAGAGGACACAGTCTCAAGCTGTGGCAGGGGAAGTTTAGGCTGGAGGTGAGGAGAAAGTTCTTGCCTGAGAGAGTCATTGAGTGCTGGAATGGGCTGCCCAGGGAGGTGGTGGAGTCAGCGTCCCTGGAGGTGTTCAAGGCAGGTTTGGACATGGCCCTTGGTGCCATGGTCTGGTCTTGAGGTCTGTGGTGATGGGTTGGACTTGATGATCTTTGAGGTCTCTTCCAACCCTGGTGATACTGTGATACTGTGAAATTCCTGCAGGATTCTGTTTCAGAATTAGCTATGGAATGATTTTTGACTTGCTGTATAATCAAGTAATAGCTTGAGATTGGAGCATAAAATAGTATCAGATGTGATAGAAGTTGTATTGAACATTGTGTCATTTATCATGCTAAAAATATTGCTGGAGAAAGGAATTTTGATTATTTTTTTTCCTTCACCTGTAAACATAGACACGATCAATGAGGTTTTCTCTTAGCGGCTCAAATAAACAGTGAACCGGTACTTACTTGATTCCTCAGACTTGTAGTCAGAGGACTCATCCATTTGGCACATCCTTTGTGGCAGGGAGCAAACAGGGATTGTCTGGAGTACTGGAAAAACTGCTGTTTACAGCAATTTTGAAGCCTTTCTTTTCTAGCTGATACAGATTTGTCCATCTGCACCCCATAAATGTTCCATCTGAGCCTCCAGAAACATCAGTAATGGTTGGTATTTTTAGTGGGATGAGATGGTCTGTATCTTCCAGATAGATTTTTTTTTTTTTTTTCCTTGAAGGAGGCACACAAACATGCAGCCACACCACCTGTATGAAATAAGTTTGGATTTATTGTTGATTTACAAATACTGCAAAGCTGACACTAAACATTCAATGACCAATCAGGTTAAAAACGTTTCAGGCCATACAGACTTTTGCCCTTTTTTGTTGTCATAGCATCTGTTTTAAAACCAACTTCTGATTAACAAGAATTTGTAAAAAAAAATAAATAAAATCCTTTAGAAGTTCAAGATTTTAGTGCAGAATTTATCTGTGGTCACTGAAGTTCAGTTTGTAAGCAGGACTCAGTTTACAGCAGCCTTGTATTATTTTGGGTGTTGTCTTGCACTGCAAAATGGATGAAAGACTTCAGTTTTACAGACTGAAGTTCCAGTCCTGTAGTTGTGGAAAACATTCCTAGCTGCTAGAAGGGTGACTGGGATGTTTCAGAATCAGTCTTAAGCTGAGCTCTACTTGCTGTGTATTTAGATTAGTTTGTAGAATGTAATTGTTCACACTTCTGTGCTAATTTGCCATGTGTGAGCTCTGCCAACAGTGTATTTATAACTCTACTCTTGCTGAGAATAATACCATATAACCTTGAGATGAGAAAGATCCACATGGGACTTGTTCTAGAAATGTCCCCAGGAGATAATTCCCCATTTACAATTACTACTGGAGAACTTTCTGTTAACTCATTTGAATCCATGTCAGCTTTTATGTGGTGTGTTGAGTCTGATTTTCAGAAGTCACACGGTGCCTCAGGTTGGAAGGGACCCTCAAAGGTCATCTTATCCAAGCCCACTGCAGTCAGCAGGGACACCTCCAGCTGAAATCAGGCTGCCTAGGGCCATATCAAGTCTAATTTTGAGTGTCTTCAGGGATGGAGCCTCAACCACATCCCTGGGCAAATGGTTCCAGTAATTCACCACCCTCATTGTAAAGAACTTCCTCTATTTCTGTGACAACCAATGTGGAAGGGCAGATCAGTAACTTCAGGGGCAACTGTCATTTGGGAAGACCTGTATTTGTAGATCTGTGTTGGAATTCTGCAGTGTCCCAGGATTCTGAATGAAATCATCTCCAGTCCGAGCTCTGCTGTTCTATGCTCACTGCAGCCAAGTCTGTCTTTGATCTTTGCATCCCCAGTGAGCCCCTTCTTGTTGGCAAGCATGAGTTCCAGCACAGCACCTTCCCATGTTGGTTGCTTTACTACTTGTGTCAGGAAGTTACTGTTAGTGCACTCTCTTATCGAACGGTCTTGTTCTTCCAGCAGACAATGGCATGGTTGAAGTGCTTCCTGAGATCCAAGGCCTGTAATGTTGAGACTGGTTTTTTTCAGGGCCATATTCCTTACAGCATAGGTAAGGTTTGTGGAAATCCATGCCAGACTTGGGAAGATTGGAGTGCTAATGATAGTTGAAAACAGGATTGTTGTGGAAGTCATCACACTCCAGCCCTCTGTATTGTGCTGTCTTCTTCCCTCATCACACTAGCAGAAGAGATGGATTTCTCCATTGCACTTCGTGCCCCTGTGGATTCTCTTGAGTGCTTTGCTGTGGCCGCTGGTTGATCTGAGATGTGACCTCTGCTCTTTTTCACAGGTCTTTGCTGAAAAACCTCTGCCAGTAGATGAGATTTATTTTTAGGATTAAATGAACATATTTCATTTTTGCCTAATGCTTTTAGCTTTTCAAGTAATTAACTGGCTACTTTAAGCATTTGTTACTGCCTAAGCAGCTGTTAAGTGAGTGTGGAATAAACTGATCAGATCTGTACTCCTTCTGACCATGATGGTGCTGGACTCCCAGGTTGCTGGGACAGAGAGTGCACAGACAGGAAGAGGTAGGAAGAGGTTTCATTGGTTTACATATTTGGGTAGAGCAGGGTGATGAGTTGACAGGAAAATCAGCCAGAAGGTTTTGGACTGGGGTAGACTACAAGGATAGTTTGAGGAAGACCAGTCAGGGCTAGATGTTCCCATTAGCAAGAGCAGTTCGTGAATGCTTAGGCCAAGGCCACAGCAGACTTTGCCTGGTTGTTTTTTTCAATTCTGTCTTTTCATCATACCCTCTTTTGAGAGAAAAGTCTTTTCTTGTGTTGTCTCTCACAAAGGTCTGACATGTTTGTGTTTGTTCTAGTCTTCATCAGAGGAAGGAAGCTGTTCTTCCACGGGGAAGATGCAGATGCGTTTGAAAGCCTTTCTGCCAAGGTTTATGTCTGTATTACCTGGACTACAGTGAAGTTTCCCGTAGGAACTGACAAGAGCTTCTTCATTTTCTTGTGGTCTTGTTTGAAGGTTTCTCTTTGCTCTCTACTGTATCAGGTTCCTAAGGCTGGAACAATAATGTCTTTGAGTAGATTTTTCTAATATTCCTTGCAGTGACTTCTGGAGCATATTTTTCATCTCAGATATGTCAGGAGCAATGCTGCAGAATGTGCTTGCTGACTGCACAGCGTCCATAATTTCTGTCACTTTGTGCATAGCAAGTGACATCTGTCTAACAGCTGAAGTGTTTGCAATCCTTATGAGTTGGCAGCAGCCAGAAAGAAATTCCCAAGGCTGGTGAACATTTAAGTAGAACGAGAAGCACTGATCTTTCTCATTAAAAAAGGTGGTATTGTCTTCAGGGAGTTTGGGGATAGGAGCTTGTCATGTTGATGAAGAAAAAGGAAGAAGCAGCAGCTAATGAAATGGTTTATGGGCTATCAGCAAGAGGTCAAAGCATAGGTCTCTGGAGACATGTACTTTGGATTTCTGCCCCCAGCAGTGCTGGTAAAAACCTTTTAGCTTTTGCTGCATGGTGTTTGCACAGCAGCAAGGCTTTTCTGTTTCCGACTCTGTCTCCCACAGTGACTAGGCTGTTAATTCCTAAAGGAAAATGTTAATCGAGTAGGTGACTTCATATACAAACTCAAGATTCCTCCAAGTGTTTATTACAGACACCCTAAACTGCATGGGAAACTACAAATATAAGCATGTAATTGAAAACTCAGAGTGCTACTTTACAGTGAATGGGGTTGACAATTTCAAAGAAGTTTTTTTTGTCTAGGTTTTGAGTGTTATCTGTTGTCTTGGATCCACTTGTCTTGGATCCCAGTAAGAATCATTCTTGTTGGTTTTCCCACCTCTGTCATCAGACCAATAATAAGAAATTTAAACAAGAAAGTCCCTCCATTTATTCTTTTAAAACCAAACCCATCATTGTGGGGCTTGCAAATAATATTCCTTAAAAGGTTACGTTGGTATTTGTATCTCTGCTGGCGTTGGTGGTGTTGTTTTCTGATGTGGAGTTAGTGGCTGTGTTTTTCTCTGGAAGTGCCCCAGTTCTTTATAAACAGTTCTCTGTAGCTGTGCTCTCTGTCTTGGGCTGTAAGAAGACACCAACCCATCTGGAGTTGTCATGCTACTGCTGCTGGGTCGTATAATGGAGTTCCTGAGATAATTTTCTAACTTCCTTTATTCTCTTTATGCCGATTAAGATGCATCTGTTGGTTTTCTGAAATAACATATTCTTACCTTCAAAGTCTCAGAACAATTTTTGGTTAGAGTGGCTACTAGTTACAGTGAGTCAAATACCTGGCAGACAAATGGATGCTTAACATAGGTAGTGACAGATGATCCCTTTGATCGTCTTTGCTGCTCACAGTGCAAACTGTTCTGCAGAGGGAATTTGTCCTTCTCTTTATTTTATTTTGAGCTCTGTGAGTCCTGGATAGATCTTTCCTTACTCATACAGCTTCTTTTCCAAATTAATATCTTCTGTTTAGGACAAAGAATTGTCTTGAGATCAGATTTGAGGCTTTGAATGCAAGGCTGAGACAGAGGAATGTTTCATGCTGCTGCTGTTGTGAGGCACTTAATTACTCAGAATGTTGTTTTACTCGCCCCTGATGCCCGTAATAAATATTTCACATATAATTATCAAACAGTAATACTGGAACTTGGCAGTAATTTGTAGCAGTTGTATAATGACTCAGCTGTTGGAGTGAAGTAATAGCAGTAGGTGATGACTGAAAGTTGTGTTAACTGAGGAGTACAAAGTCCCAAATGCTCTGGGACTAAAAGATTTTCTGGATATTTTTTGTGCTGTGTTTCTATGATGTGTATGTAGATACATACTTGAGGTGTGTATCTACATCTAAAAACCTGTTCAGTGGTAAATATCACTGTCTTTTGGCACTGTCTTTTGCCACTGTCAGTTGCTTTCTTAAGTTAAAAAGAATATCAAGTGTCATAGAAAATGTCTATTGAAATTTTATATTTTCAAGCTCATATATGGACCTGTATATAGCTCATATATGGACCTGTATATAGCTCCTATATAGACCTGTATATAGCTCATAGATCTATATAGCACATGAATCTATTTTTACTCTTCTGTTTTGTTGCTGTCACTCTTTGAGGATCTTCATCTTGAATGATTGATGTTTACTTGCCACAGATTCAGTCATAGTAACAAATATCGAACATGTTATAAATGGATGTTAGAATAATTTAGAAATGCCTTAATTAAAACTCAGACTTGCTTTTTGTTTTGTCAGCAAATACATATCTCTTCATGGTGCAAGCTCGTGGTATAATGTTGAGAGAGAATGTGAAAACAATAGGACACATGATCAGATTGTACACTAACAAAAATACTACACTGAATGGCACAGGTAAGAATATTTCTTATTTAACTGACTTTTAAAAAGAGCTTTATGAAGAACAAAAAATCCAGATATTAGTCATATCACTTGACTGTGAAAACCTAGACCCAAGGCTTATTTCTCTGTAAATAAAGGCCAGATAGTTGCAGAATCCCAACACAGTGGAGGCTGAAAGTGATCTCTGGAGATCTAGTCAAACCCCCCTGCTAAAGCAGGGTCACCCACAGCAGCTTGTCCAGGGTTGTGCCCAGGTGGATTTGCAATCTCTCCAGAGAAGAAAACTCCACAACCTCTCTGGACAGCCTGCTTCAGGGCTCCAGCACCCTTATGTTTAGGTAGAAAAATTACTGTTTATCAGTTCACTTTAGCAGGAAATATTTGTCATAGCTTTAGCAAAGATATATCATAATTTAACTATTGTTTCTTTAGTGCAGTAAAAAATTGAGGTTTTTTTAATCTTACTGCTAGGGAGTTTGTTACTTACAAAGTTAATGTTCTCACCTGCATGATGATAGATTACAAATTGCATGGTTAACACAATTTTTTACAGAAAATTGTTTGTTTGTTTTTTTTTTTCACAGACTATCCTGAACAAAACAACTCTAGTGACTGTGTTGCTCAAACAACGATGTATCTTCCAGAAAACTTCACTTACTCTCCTTACCAGGCTTGTCCAGAGAAGCTGCCTTACATGAGTAAGTTTCAAACTGACCTAACTTTCATTTAGTAAAGTGGATTTTATTGAAACCAAAATGCAACTATTTAAAAGCATAATTAGAGGGAGCTGCAATACATAGCAGCAAATAATGAATAAAAGACTTCTGAGAGTGGAGAATAACACTTGAAGAATTTTGCCTGTGACTGGTATGTCACTAAAACTTCTGTCTCATTCATCACCACTCACTTTAAATTTTATTTACAAATAACTCTGCAAATTACATATGAAATATTTTTATAAGTATATAGGAATACTCTTAACTTCATAAAAAGTACCCATTCAGAGTACATATTTTGAATGGGTATTCTGAAGAATAGACAAAAAAATTATTTTTTGCAAGTACTGTTCCTAATACAAAGATTCAGAAATTAAGTTGCTGTTTGTTCATTAGCTGATCACTTAGCTCAGTGTATAGGAAGCTGAACAAGATGATGTAATGAATTGAGAATTGGAGGTGGGAAACTGCTGAAGCCCTGGTGTCAGGTTGGATGTTAGGAAGCACTTTCTCAGGGAAAGGGTAATTAGACACTGGAATGGACTGCCCAGGGAAGTGGTGGAGTCGGCCCTGGAGGTGCTTAAGGAAAGATTGGATGTGGCACTTGATGACATGGTCTAGTCAATGTTGTGGTGTTAGGTCATAGACTGGACTTGATGATCTCAGAGGTCTATTTCAGTCTCAACCATTCTGTGATCATGGGCAAGTAGTACTTGCATAACAAGTGAAAAGTTGTAATCCTCAGGAAGTTTTTAAATTAAGCTTTTAAACCCAGCTGTTTAAGATCCCAAGCTATTAAATAGAACTTAATTAAATGACCCTAACTTTATTTGTCTTTAAGCCTAGAATCTGAACTTCTTTACTCTGAAAATGTTTAGTTGCAGAGGAGTGTCACGCAGAAATAAGAAACTGAGCTGAGTCCTTTGCTACTGCTGCAGTTTAAGTTTGCTGAGTTTTTATCAAACCTGTCACAGCACAGCTGTCCTAAGTAGCAGTGTCCCAATGTGTGCAGGAGGTCTTAAAGCAGGTGCTGCACAATTAAATCAGTTACACAAACTGAAATTGGAAGAGTTCCTTTATGTGACTGTGTCTCTAACCTGATTTCACAGTGTGGCTGAAAGGCTACTGGCATATCTTGATCTGGTTTCTGTAGACAAGACATAGCTTCATTTGGGAATATTCTTTATAATTCTTGTGAAGAAGTGTAAATTTCAGTGTGAATTTCCCTTTCCTGCTATAATTTCTGGGCACTGTTTGCACTCCTTGGTCTTTAGGGGTTGCTTTCTCTACAAGCCAGGGGAGTGTTGAGCAGGAGACAGTTTGGAACGTGAAAAGGAAAGAGGCCAATCGCTCCTAGTGGTGATCGCTTTACCTTGACCTTCACCACTGAATGTTTGCTGTTGCAGATAGTTCTTCTATTTACCCTTTGTAAAATTGCAATCCCTTGGCTAAACTGGAGTTATTCTTAGAAACCACTTTGAGCTTCCAGCTTTTTTTCTCTGTTAGGATTTGCTGTTACAAGGGCTGATGAAGTATAAATGTGCTTTGTGCTCTGCATTTGGAAGAAATTGTAAATTGGATCAGTAATCCATGGAATCACTTCAGTCCTAATAAATGTTTTCTGGATAGACTTAATATTTTTAAGAGAAGAATTAATAGTAACATTAGTATAACTCTCAGAGCTAATTAGTTAAATTAAAAGGTTTCATTTGGTGTTAGACTATAGCATCTAAAGAAGCATCAGCAGCTCTCTCTAAGTGTAAATTTGTTTCTGGAAGTGACTGTTCATTAGTATTTGTTATGCTAACATCTTTGTTTTACTTGTCGTATTTAAAATAAAAAAAAAAAAATAGTAAACTCTTCATTTGTAAGAGAGAAAATGGGAAACTGTTCCTGCAGGCAGCTGTGATGCCTTTCTGGAATTTTAACCTTTTAAGCTGGGGGCTGTCATTCAGCATCAGCAAGTAATTAAGGGTTTGATATAGCAGTTCAGATCCAAATCATACCAAAGAGCGTCGCTGACAGCCACACTGAATTGTTGATATTTTTTTCCTTCAAAGAAAAATAGTGGGTTAGAGTAATCTAAAATCCATTACAGCTGCTTCTCTCATCTCAGCAGAGAAGTTTATCCAGTGAAGAGTACAGTAACAGAGCTTGTTATCTGTGTTTCTTTCAACACTTCTAAACTTTGTCTCTTACATTGTAAATACACAGACCTGGAGCCAGAAGAGGTCAGCTCAGTTCTTTGTGGACTTCAGTTACATAGAAAAGTGTCTTAACCCAAGTAGCAATTAGGCATGGTGTGGCTATAAACCTTATTTCAATCTCTTTCTCCCCAGAAATAGAGTTTGGCTTCAAAATCATGTGGATTTTTCACAGATTGCATTGGGTTGGAAAGGACCCTCAAAGGTCATCTTGTCCAGTGCCTCTTGCAGTGAGCAGGGACTTGCCTTTCTTCATACTTGGAATGAAGTTGGATTAATCTGTCTTGGAAAAGACTTAAGCTTCTGTCAGTCTCCTGCTTTGTAGCTAAACCAGGACTTGCAGCCTTTCCACCCTACACACTTCCTACAACTCTGACTCGATTTCCTCATGAAGCATTATAACTGGCTGAAACCCTGGTTACAAAACAAACTAGTAATTATCTTCTGTCTTTCATATAACAGAAGTTAATGCATTCCAGAAGGAGATTTGCCCTTTTTTGTGCAATCACATTGCAGGTTATTGTCTCATATTAATAGGCAATCCATTATAAACCAGCAAAATACCTTCCTGCATGCTGCAGTCTAACAAAGTACTTCTTACTTTGTGAACCTGTGCTTCATTTCTCTTTCATAACAATCCATCCTTTTAAAAAACTGATTTCACTCTACTGATTTCAGTATGGATCTGCTTTGTTAAGATTTTGTTTTCGAATTCTGTTCTTCTTAATGCTTTTTGCTTCCTCAACTTTCTCTTTTATTTTTTTTTTACTGGTTTTATAGCTGTGTTTTATTGCAATGTGGTAGACAACAAGGAAGGAGTGAGTACTAAGCTCAGATATTTACAGAAGTGCTGATTTTATTCGCCCCTCTTATGTACTTTTGGTGGTATCAATATTTCAGGGTTTATTATAGTGACTTTTTAAACAGTCTGGGGGGAATTCATGTCCCATCAAGTTAGAATCACCTGCCTTTTATAAATACTGATTTACCATTCCTTTTTTTTTTTTTTGTTTAGATTTATTTAGATTCTGTAAGCATCTGATCACATTGAAACTTTTCTCAGGAGACCAAGGCACCTGACTCCTTTGCATCATATGCTGTTTACTTCCTTTTCTGTGTAATAATTGACCTTTATTTATCTTCATTTTCCTATTAGATTCTGTAAATAAACTGAAAGGCTCTTGTTGCATCTCTGTCTCTTAGCAGTTGAGACTGATTTAGTGACCTCTATTTTTTGTAATATATTTAATTTGTGCATGTTTATACTCTATGTACAGCTCCTTTCATTACCCTTTTTTCTGCTTCTGGTAAGAATTTGGGTTTTTTTTTTCATGTTATCGGAGAGTTTCAGATGCAACCATAATGATTACTACAATTAATAACAATAATTTAGAAATTATTATGATGATTATTCTTTTAGAAATAATATTTGTAACAACAACAACAACAACAACAAAAAAGTAAAACTCTTCAGGATTAGCTTGTAGACCAGGCTAGATGGGACTCTAAACAACTTGATCTAGAGTGAGGTGTTCCTGCCCATGGCAAGGGAGGTTGGAACTGGCTGATCTTTGAGGTCCCTTCCAGCCTTGTCAGCTCTCTGTTTTGATGTATATTTCTACAGTCTTTTCTCAGCAGCTATGTGACTTCCCTTTTCTTGTAAAATTAATGAATATGGATTTGTTTTAATCTGCTCTTAAAAGGTCTTCTCCTTATTACGCTGTTCCTGATCTTTTTTTCCCCCTATCAATTCCCTTTCATGTTTTTTTTTTTAATCTTGCCTTTACATTTACAAGTAGTTCTACATTTAATCATACTGAAATAGCTCTTGCATTATCTTCTGCTTTCTTCTGAAGGCAGGAGTTATTCCTGGCATGATCCAAAAATTTCAGTCTTTCCCAAAGATTTAGATAACTGGGCAGTTCAGTTTTACAAAATGAAGCAGTCTTTTGGAAACAGAATCCTCTGGGAATGAACACAGGGAACAAAATGGGAGTGGTTTCTTTCATTGATATAAAATTCCAACCCTCACCAAAACACTTCAGTTTTTAGACAAAACTAGGTAGAATGTTTTCTTGTTTCTGTCAGGTAATTATTGCAAGTTTTCTGTTTGATGGTCTAGCACAGCAATTGCTGAAGAGTAACTTGAGCTTCTGGTTAATGAGTGTTACACTTCTCCCTAAATTTTCTTGATTACTTGTGCTTTTGAATTTATTTACTCTGAATCCAGGTTTGAAACTTACACATGTCCATAATCTAATGGCTGTCATCTTTTAGCTATCAGCTAAGTGTAAATATTTTCTCACAATAAGCATTAACTTGATTTTTGCTAACATATTGTGGTCTTTATGCAGCATTTTACTGACTTCTACTCTCATCAGTAGCCATTTGCAAATGCTTTTCTCACAGGGCTAATTAGTTCTGTAAGTAGTAATTCTCAAATCCAGCCACTTGCTATAAATGAGTTTGATGCTGGCAGTGGTGAATGAGTGATTGAAAGCTGTACCTAAAATGTGCCTAATTATCTGAAATTTGAGGTTTGTTGAGGGTGGCAATGATGCATTTTTCCTTTTTTGTGGAAGTGGAGGTAGGAAGACACCCAGAATTTGAGTGTTGGTTCATTAGTGCAGATGATGTGGAACTCTTTACAGGAGTACTTAAAATGAAAGGTGGTGACTTTATCTTTCCTAAATTGATACAGAATTCAAATCACTTTGTTCTGCATCCTCTGAAATGAGTGTGTTGCTTACAGGGTCTGTTGAAGGGATGTTTATATTGGGAGATACTTACATTTATTCTTTAAAATCTGAATATTAAGAGGGTAGCATAAATACATCTTATCTGTAGGTAGTCTAACTACAGATTTCTGATGCTGTTTATTGATGATATATCTTGTGGCGTTAGATCTTTCTTGGGGGTTGGACCAGATAACTTTTGAGGGTCCCTTCCAACCCAATGCAGTCTGTGAGTCTGTTATCTGAATTGAAATAAGATACCTTTTTTGGTTTTTTTCCCCTCTATTTAGGAGGCCTTATTGATGTCAATATGAGTGAAATCAGTTTTGATGAGATTCAGCAACTGTTTTCAAAAGATTTAGACATTAAACCAGGAGGGCACTGGAAACCAAAAGACTGTAAGCCACGATGGAAGGTGAGATGATGCTTTTTCTGGGTTTTCTGTTGTTGGTGTGTTAAGGACAGTTCATCACTGCAAGCTCTCAGTCTTCCTGCAGTGTATTCTACAGTATGTAATATTTTACAGTCTGTCTTAGGCTGTCATGTTCAAGAAGAGACTAAAGCTTACCAAGTAACTTGCAATGCTCCTAAGTTGATCAGTATGTCAGAATATAGACATCAAGGTCAATATTGGGTGGTGAGTGGCTGGAGAGCAGCCCTGAGGAAAAGGACCTTGGAGTCTGGGTTGATGAAAAGCTCAACATGAGCCTGCAGTGTGCACATGCAGCCCAGGCAGCCAACCGAGTCCTGGGGTGCATCAAGAGCAGTGTGGGCAGCAGGGCAAGGGAGGTGATTCTGCCCCTTTACTCTGCTCTTGTCAGACCCCACCTGGAGTCCTGTGTGCAGTTCTGGAGCCCTCAGCCACAGGAAAGACATGGAAGTGTTGGAGCGGGTCCAGAGGAGGCCACCAAGATGCTCAGAGGCTGCAGCAGCTCTGCTATGAGG
>VWZE01002870.1:1350921-1379557 GCA_013396675.1 Eubucco bourcierii
GGTGGTGAGACACTGGCACAGGTTGCCCATGGAGGTTGTGGCTGCTCCCTCCCTGGAGGTGTTCAAGGCCAGGCTGGACGAGGCCTTGAGTAACCTGTGCTAGTGGGAGGTGTCCCTGCCTATGGCAGGGGTTTGGAACTAGATGATCCTTGAGGTCCCTTCCAACCTTACCATTCTATGATTCTAAGAGCATTTGAGGGAACTGGGGTGGTTTAGTCTGAAGAAGAGGAGGCTGAGGGGGAAACATTATTGCTCTTCACAATAGCCTGAAAGGAGGTTGTAATAAGGTGGGGGTCAGTCTCTATTCCCAGGTAGCAAGGGACAGGATGAAACAACCTCAAGTTGTGCTAGGTGAGGTTTAGATTGGGTACTAGGAAACATTTCTTAGCTGAAATAGTGGATTAAGTACTGGAACAGGCTGCCCAAGGAAGTGGTTGAATCATTATCCTTGGAGGTATTTAAAAGATGTGTAGCTGTGGAACTCAAGAGATGATTTAGTGGTGGACTTGAAAGTGTTAGATCAATGATTGGACTCAACAATCTTGGAGGTCTTTTCGAACCTTAATGACTCTATGACTCTACATCGATTGTAAAGGTTCCTTGGCTGTTGTTACTAATCATTTTATCATAGAGATACAGAAAGGTTTTATCATAGAGATACAGACTTGTTCTGTCTGTATGTTAAAGTACAATTAGACGCAAGTGAACATAAAAGGAAAATCTTATTTATGTTTTCCTCCAGAATTTTAACTTTTTCTAGCTGAGCAACATTCTAACAGGATTTCTTAGTGGGGATGAAAGTGTGAAAGTGAAATGTAAAAGCTGAAAAGCCTATGTAAGCTGTGGAGAATTTGATCTCTATTGAAACATTAACATTTAAAAAGACTAACAGTATATTCCTCTCTCCCTTACCTACTGAAGGTGGCAATCCTTATTCCTTTCCGGAATCGCCATGAGCATCTACCGATATTTTTCCGCCATCTGATCCCTATGTTGCAGAAACAGCGACTGGAATTTGCCTTCTATGTTGTTGAACAGGTAACAGCCTTGATGAGTGACACTTTAACCTTGATGAAGGAGGTTTGATATTCTTGCCAAACTTTGAATGAATCCAGAATCTGAAAATTGTTGCCCTACTGTTCTAGTTCTTTGAATGAGAAAAGAAAGTTCAGCTCCATTTCCCGCTTTAAGCAGTGGCCACATCTGTGTTGCTTTCCTTTCAGTACAGGCTGATAGTTTAGGAATGGTAACAGCACCTCTTTGAAACTGATGTCTCTGTTAAGTTTGCAAGGACAAAAAAAAAGAAAGAAGGTGGAGCAACATGTGGCTAGTGACCAGCCACCAGTAATGTATCTCAGGGCACAAGTCAAGGGCCAGTTCTGTTCAATGTGTTTATCAGTGATCTGGATGCAGCAGTTGAATGCACCACTAGCAAGTTTGCTGACAATACCAAGCTGTTGTCTCTTGAGGGATGGGATGCCTTGCAGAGGGATGTAAATAGACTGGAGCATTGAGCTGTTCATGGGATGAAATTTAAGAAGATGCTGGATTCTGCACCTAGAATGGAATGAAACTGCACCCAAGTATAAACTGGGAGAGGAGTGGCTGGAGAGCGACCCTGCAGAAAGGGACCTGGGTGTGCTCAGTGTGTCAGCTGTGTGCCCTGCCAACCAAGGGGTCAAACCACATGCTGGGGTGCAGCAAACACAGCAGGATCAGCTGGTCAAGAGAGGTGATGATCTCACTGTATTCAGCATTAGTGTGGCCTCACCTTGAGAGCTCTATGCACTTCTGGGCCCCACAATTTAGGAAGAATGTGAAGGTCCTCAAATGCTTTCAGAGGAGGGCAGCAAAGCTGGTGAAAGGGCTGGAAGCAGTGTCCTCTGAGGAGCAGCTAAGGACTCTGGGCTTGCCTGGTTTGGAGACAAGGAAGCTGAGGGTGACTTCACTGCTTCCTGAGGAGGGGACATGGAAAGCAAGACCCCAATATCTTCTTCCTGGTTATCCAGTGGCAAGACTTACAGGGATGGTGCATACCTGCACCAGGGGAGGTTCAGACTGGACATTAGGCAGCATTTTTTTACTGAAAAGATGGTCAAACACTGGAACAGGCTTCCTAGAGAGGTGGTCAATGCCTCAAGCCTGTGAGTGTTTGAGGCATTTGGACAATGCTCTAACAATCAGCTTGATCAGGCAGTTGGACTGGCTGGTCATTGTAGGTCCCTTCCAACTGAAATAGCCTAGGCTGTTCTGTTGTAGTTGACTGCTTTAACAACATGTATGTTTCTTAGTTTGGATCGTTGTTTCCCTGACTCTTCCTGCTGCATGAATCCAAACCACCTGTATTTTACTGCTTCAGCATTACTAGTTCTGTAAGCTGCTAGTGCTGTCAAGATTTCTCTAAGAGGGGAGACCACCTAGACTCTTTAAATCATGAAATACAGTTGATGTAGCTGATGCTAACTAGAGCTATTTTTCTGCTTAACTAGAGGAATAACAAGTGTCTTTGCCAATGCTTCTTTTGTGTGGTAGAGATGTACCTTCTGTCCTCTGCATTCTTACAGTGCCTCCTTTTATTCTCTTTGAAGGCAGGTACACAACCTTTCAATCGTGCAATGCTCTTTAATGTTGGCTTCAAAGAGGCTATGAAGGATGCTGTCTGGGACTGCATAATATTTCATGATGTGGATCACTTACCTGAAAATGACAGAAATTACTATGGATGTGGAGAAATGCCAAGACACTTCGCAGCTAAGCTGGACAAATATATGTATATGTAAGTGATTAACTTTAGCTGTTACTACTTAGAGTCCCAGATATGTTCTTAAAGTCTGTGGGCATTTTTGACAGTAGGTGAAACCAATCAAGAAACCTCCTACCATGGTGTTTACATAAAGGAATATCTAGTTGCTAAAAGGAAGATTTAGGGTTTAGTGTCTGTGTTTGATATGTTGATAATTTGCAGATGTTATTTGTGATTTTCATTATTGAACTTATTGCAGTGAGGATTGCCTTAAAAAAACCCAACAAACTAAAACAAAAAGAAAAACCCAAAGTCCCCTAAAACCCAACAAAAACACTCAACAGCAACAACACAGAGGCACAAGAGAGATGGGAGTCTTCTGGAGTGGGTCCAGAGGAGAGCCACAGAGATGATCAGAGGGCTGGAGCACTTCTTCTATGAAAACAGACTGAAATAATTGGGGCTGTTCAGCCTGGACAAGAGAAGGCAGTTGGGAGATCTTAGAGCTATACTTCAATATGTGGAGGGGAGCTACAGGAAAGCTAAGGAATGACTGTTTAGAAGTTCCCATGGGGATAGGACAAGGGCCAATGGTTTCAAACTGGAGCAGGGTAGATCTAGAATGGACATCAGGAGGAAGTTATTCACAATGAGAGTGGTGAAATACTGGGACAGGTTGGCCAGGGATGTGCTTGAGGCCGTGTCCCTGGAGACATTGAAGACCAGACACTGGGCAGCCTGATCTGGTTGGAGGTGTCCCTGCTGATTGTAGAGGGGCTGGACAAGATGATCTTTGTAGGATCCCTTCCAACCTGATGCCTTCTGAATGTAAAACCAAACCAAAAAGTCTGTGTGTCAAGAGGGGAAAACTTACCTTGCTTATTAGAAACCTTTTGTGGCCATGTCAACCTTTGCGGTGGCCGTTAATGAGGATAAGCAGATAATGTACAGCAAAACACCCCAGGAAGAATGTCTCCCTGAACTTTCTCAAAACTGTACAATTTATTTCTGCTTTGCATTGCTTTTTTAAATCAGGTTTTTCTTACTGCAAGCCCATTTCATGCCTTGTTTTCAGTCTGTGTTGCCATTTGATGAGTGCAGTGGGTCCTGCAGTTTTGTTACCTCCTGTCCCGCTGCCATTTTATATTAATGATGTTTCACTTGCTTTTTAACACTCTGCTGTTTCATGACACTCTTACAATCACTTCACATAAAGCTGCAGCTTATTGCTTGCTACATATATGTGTTTGCCAGCCTGAGATTTTATTTGTGGAGTTCATCAACTTGACAACCTGGTCAACCTGACAGATCAAAATGAAGGCATTGAAAACATGACTCTGAGTTTGGACTTTGGGTTGTCAGTCAAACCTTGAAAGATTTTATATATATTTAAAAAAATATATACCAACAGATATGAAAGAGATTTCATCTATCTTTATATGTATTTATAAAACACTTCTGTATTTATAGATTCATTTTTATGTGTTTATAAAATCCTTTCTGTATTCATAGATTCAGTTATCAAATGTCTAAGTACAGTACTTAGAAAATATGTTTATGAAATAGCTGCATCTCTGTATATAAAAATGCATAGTTAGAAAAGGTATTTTCTATTTATATAGATACACAAAAAAGTGCATGTGCAGCACACACTCATATGTAACATCTGAATGAAACCCTCGTGCATTTTCATGAGCTCTCATATCCCACTTGGTTTTATTTTTGGTTGTTGGATTGCTTTTGGGTGGGTGGTAGTTTTCTGCTGTTTTTTGCTAGGAGCTGTTTGGGGGTTGTTTGGTTTTTAAAATGTTTTTAGAGCACTAATTAGTTAACTGCTGAAAGGGAGAGACAATAACAAGCCTGCCCCAAAAGATTTCATGGATTCAAAGATTCACAGAATGGTTTGGGTAGGAAGTGATCTTAAAGATCATCTAGTTCCAGCCCCCCCTGCTATATGCAGGGGCACCTTACTCTATCCCAGGTTGCTCAAGACCTCATCCCACCTGGCCTTAAACACCTCCAGGGAGGGAACAGCCACAACCTCCCTGGGCAACCTGTTCCAGTGCCTCACCACCCTCACTGGAAAGAACTTCCTCCTAACATCCAGTCTAAATCTACTCTTCTTTGTCTAAATCTAGTCTAATATACTCTTAAACTGTTCCAAGCCTTAACACTTCTTTAGTTATGAATTAAAATTACTAAATGGATGCATTACTGACTTTGTAATTTTTTTTTCCCCAGCTGGTTAGAGAGAGAGCTTTTTTTCAGTTGAATGGTGTCAAAATAGAATAGTTTGAGGGCTTTACTTAACACTTCAGCTGTGGGTCTAAATCAGCCATCTGAAATACGTGACAGACTTGTTGTTTCATGTGGTGATTCTAATTTGAGCTGCATTTTGAGTACTTGTTATGCAATTCAGACACTGCTTCAAACATGTTGTTCATCTTCTGTATATGTTACTTAATGGCAGTGATCTGTGAACCACTTTCCCTCAGTGAATACGTTCAGCATCTGTTCATGGCCTTGGTTTGGACTTCTTGTTTTTCAGAAAGCACTTCTCCTGTGGGGAGCTGAGGGAGTTGGGGCTGTTCAGCCTGGAGAAGGGGGGACTCTGGGGAGACCTTGGAGTGGCATTTCAGTATCTGAGTGGGACCTGCAGGGGGCTGGGGAGGGACTGTTTGGAAAGGCCTTTGGTGATGGGATGGGGCAGTGGTTTGGGACAGGAGCAGGGTAGCTTTGGGTTGGACTTCAGGAGGAAGTTCTTTGCAATGAGGGTGGTGAGATACTGGTGCAGGCTGCCCAGAGATGAGGATGAGGTCCTGTCCATGGAGACATCCAAGATAGCCTTGATATCATAGAATCAACCAGGTTAGAAGAGACCTCCAAGCTCACCCAGCCCAACCTAGCACCCAGCCCTAGCCAATCAACGAGACCATGGCACTAAGTGCCCCAGCCAGGCTTGTCTTGAACACCTCCAGGGACGGCAACTCCACCACCTCCCTGGGCAACCCATTCCAAGGGCAAATCACTCTATCTGTGAAGAACTCTGTGAGGCCCTGTATGGCCTACTTGAAGGTGTCCATGCTAAGTGGAGGGGAATTGGACAAGATGACCTTTGAGAGTCCCTTCTAACCCAGTACAAGCTGTGAAAGGTATTGTTCGTGAGGGCTGCCTGCCTGTGTTCAGCTAATACCACAGAATTTGCCTTTTGTTTTCAGCCTTCCATACAATGAGTTCTTTGGTGGTGTAAGTGGTCTGACAGTGGAACAGTTCAAGAAGATCAATGGGTTTCCAAATGCCTTTTGGGGATGGGGTGGAGAAGATGATGATCTTTGGAACAGGTGAGTGTTCACTGGTTTTGCTTTCTCGTGGCTCTGTGATATCCACCCTATGAGAATGATAAGGGTTTTTTTTTCCTGACAGTTTCTACCTCTTTAATATTTGTTTTCAATTAACAAATTTTTCATTTCTAGAGTTCACTTTGGAAATACCAGAGGAGAACCATTTGAAGGGATAGTCTGATATTCTTTTTTCTTGGCCTGGGGACAGTTATCAGGCTTTTAAGCCATATCTCTTGTAACAAATAAGAGCTACAACAACAGATAACGGCATTAAGCATATTTAGTTTCATTCCTTCTTGTCTTTTTGTGTTGCTTTTTTATTTTAATTTACATCTCTCTTGCTGCTGCTAGCATTATGGAATATAATCCCACAGGCATGGAGCCAGCATGAGTTTAAGTAACTTTCATGTTTTAGGAGCAGTGTTTGGGAGTTTAATTTGAAACTATATTAATGTCACAAGTTGGACAATGGGCAGCAATGCTCACTGTGTTGTTAACAGCTCACAATAAACAAGTCTAAAATGTTCCAGCTAAGCTGCTGAAGCAAAGTGTCTGCAGGAGAGAGGGTTTTTTTTTTCTTTTAAAGGATTACATGTTTTGGTTTGCTTTCCTTCCTATTTTCATTTTTTTTTATGCTGTTGTGCTTTGAGAACAAAGCAGGAGAGACTCTGAAATTATTGTTATTTCACATTGCCAGCTTTTTTAGTTCAGTTAGGAGTGGTTTGGGATTTTCAGGGAGACTTAGCCTTAAATGCTGTGACACACTTTGGTTTTTTTTTTTCTTTTTGCTGTGATTTGTGAAGAAAACATCTATTTAACACTCTTCATGCAAACCTTAATTTTTTTTTTGTACTGCAGGGTTCACTATGCTGGATATAATGTAACAAGACCAGAGGGAGATTTAGGGAAGTACAAATCCATTCCTCACCATCACAGAGGTGAAGTCCAGTTTTTAGGACGGTAAGGAAACCTGAACTGTTAAAATACTGAAGCTAAAGATGTTATTAGTGTATTTCTCTTTACACTCATACAAACCTTCCCCACATGCAAGGAAGCAGTGAGTGCTTCTCAGTCTTAACTCCTTCTAGTGCTAAACTTCCTGTTTTCTTAAGCGCGTTATGTTTGGTGTTCAGATACTTCTTATTCAACCATGAGAGAGACTGAGTTGGCATGTCAGAAGATATTATCATCATAATCTTTGATGCAGAATGTTATTGTTCCTCAATAGTTTGGGCATTAGTGCTGGCAGGGTTGCATTAGTTGGTTAAGTTGGGTATTCTGAAATAAAGGAAGCAGTAGCTAGGGGAAATGACTCCTGCCGGAAAACAGACTGCTGAGTGGAGAGAAGGAGGCTAAGGGGAGATCTCATTGCTTTCTACAACTCCCTGAAAGGAGGTTGAAGGGAGGTGGTGGTTGCTGCCTTCTCTCTAGTATCAGGTGATAGGATGAGAGGAAAGGGACTGAAGTTGTGCCAGGGGAGGTTTAAGTTTGAGATCTGCCCCAAAGAGCGGTCAGGGGGTGGAACAGGCTGCCAGTGAGGTGGTGAAGTCACCATTAGGGCAGTGATGGTTGGACTTGATCATTTTAGAGGTCTTTTCCAACCCAAACAATTCTGTGGTTCAGTGATTGGATTCTTCCATCGTATTTTGTTCTTTCCTGAGATACAGATCTTCTCGTTTCCTCCTTACACTGAGGTAAATTGTTCCTTTCTTTTTGCTACAAAGATGCCAAACACTTTATCTGGCCAGTAGATTCTGGAATATTCTCTAGACTGGAATAATGACCAGGAATGAGCTACACCTAAAGATTAGAATGTGAAGCACAACCTAAGTGTTTATGGTCTGTGTTTTCAGGTAGTTAGAAGTACTTCTCAGTTTTGTTGTTTACAGCTATCTCTTTTTGAGAACACTTTTCTGTTTTGTATTTTTTTTAAGTAGACAAGTAGAGCAGACTTGGGTAAATACAGGATATGATACTAGAATCTATAGATCAGGAAACTAGGCAGAGTTTTTTAATGACCTCAGAGTGAGTTTGCAAATACAGCAGTCTCAAAAAATGTTGTGAAGAACAATTCAGACCTTTAAATGCGCAATGATGAAGGGTGAAGGTTCCTAAATCTTCTCTGAGCTCCATAGTTGTGTTTTATAGCCAAAGGACATGAAGAAATTGAATGTTTTTTGGCTTTTTTAAAGCAGTTTAGTTTGGGGTCATAAAAAGCATACATTGTAAATGCTACCTTTGTTATTTAGCTTTAATGTTAACTCATGTAAGTGAAGATGAAATCCTGGGTGTATTAAAAACCAGAAAGCAGATTGCTTTGAAAGCTTGGGAAGGGAATTTGATCATTCCCAAGTCCCAGAATTCAAAACCTGTTTCAAGATGAAAATGCCTTCTACAGTAACATGTCTGACATCAGCTGGCTTGTTTCTCACAATTCTTTCTCCCCTTTTGTTCTTCCAACTCCCTCTGCAGGTACAAGCTTCTGAGGTATTCCAGAGAACGTCAGTATATTGATGGGCTGAACAATTTAATATATACTCCTAAAGTACTTGTCAGTAGGTTGTATAAAAATATAACTGTTAATCTCATACCAGAACTTGCTCCTGTTAGAGACTATTGATGGAAGTGGAATGACAGACTACCCTACCAGAATAGACTTTCAACACTGGAAGCTACTAAAAGACACTGTAAACCAAAAGCAACCCAACAAACAGCAGCTTAGAGTTAGAGATCTGTGACCATTTTGATGCATATTTGGGATAAGAGACGATTGCATGTACCATGGAAAAGCAAAACCAAGCCAAGCCAGCAGCTACCACTCAGCAGCACCACTCAGATGTTTACAGCATGAGACTACTGTTCAAGCCTTCATTCTTCATGTTCTCTATCTTAACCATGCAGCTAAAGAAACTGCAGACCACAGACTTGTAGCTTCTCTGGAAGTAGGGACAGAAGAGGCCACTTCTTCCAATAATTTTTTTTTTTTTTTAAATACTAAACCACCCCCTTAGCCCTCCTTATATTTAAATGAATGATTTTGTTTCTTTTTAAGATGTGCTTTGTAAATATGTGATGTAAATTAATGTGTGTACATGCCTTTTAAATTGCTCACTATTTTATGCTTCACTATGTATTTGAGTGTGTTCTTGTTGGAATTCTATAGGAATGTTTTTCTTAGCATGAAAGAACAAGTGTAAAATGTAAGTATGCTTAAAACAAGGTTATACCTTATGTGACATGAAGGAAATATTAATTGTTGGCCAGCTATGACTGTAAACTGTTATACTAGTTTTGAGCTCTAGGCCTTTTTGCATATCTATATAGAAAAATCCATTTCATAGAAGAACTTGCTAGAAAGAAAGCTTTGGATTTTATTTATTGCCAGCAAAACTCTATGATACCCTGCCTGCCATCTAGACTCTATTTATATGCATATTGCATGTGTATTACTGAAAATCTTGCAGTTGTTGCTCTTATGATGACCTACAGGAGCTCTTTGCTGTTTCCAAGTGTGCCACTGGTGTCAGTGTCAGGGATTTTAATGCCTAAAACGTGTCTGGGTGCATACAATAGTTTGGTATTGTTCTTTATTTTTTTCCCCTTTTTTTTTATTTAAAAGAATATAGCTATATCTTAGTAAACAGCACTTTTATTCCTCTAAAATCAGAAGAGCCAAAAAACCAAAAAAGTCTTCGTTGGAAGAATATTCAAGTTAAATTTGTAAGAAAATAAGATAACCTAGCTCTAAATAGTTGTACTGCTTGCAGTGTGGGATTTTCAGAACCAGGGTGTTGGTCAGGCTGTTCTGCTGCTGCTGGCGTAAGTGGAACTGAAGCAGACCAATCCCAAGTGCTTTTTAAAATTCCACTCCTAATATATTAATCAATAAAGCTATTTAAGGGCCTGTTCTGGTAGAGTGCTGAGTGCTTCTATGATGCACTAAATATCCTCAAGTCGATGACTTTCAATGAGATGTTGAGGTTGCACAGTCCCACTAAGGATTGGTCCTGCCTGTGTCTCTCTTTTTTGTGGTGTTGTATGAGTATTGAGCCTCTTTCCTTGGCTTAGAATGAAAAGCATTTATTTTCTGTTTGCTTGTAATGTTAGGCTGCCTAAAAGTATCCCCCTGCTAAGCATTATTACCTTCTAATATTTTTTTACATCCCTTGTTAATACTGAACAAAAGGATGGGATCATTTATTTTCTATGTCAATGCAAAGATACTGACCAAGATCTGCTAAACTTATTTTTGTTTGTCACAGTTACTCAGCTCTTTAGGAACCAAAGACTGACTTCTACTCCCACAAAGAATGGAAAACACTATATAATAAGGATTGTTTATCCACAGAGTGTACTGTAAGGGTGTTGACAAAGAATCCTAACTTCAACTCATTACTGTGTGTTGGCTTCCCGAGTCGCTGCCACAGATGGGGTGGTGCTTTGTACATTTCAGTTTGTCTGCCATAAACACCTTTTATTTCTTTGACATCCCAGCAGCAATTCTGCCCTTAGACATTCTTCAGTAAAGTTACCAGCTTAGTTGTAGGCATCCCAGATATTTAGTAGAAATGTAGTGATATAACTTTAGCTGAGAACAACTATAAGGGGTGTTTGGAACTGTGTTGGGATTACCTTAAAATCTACCAGTTAATCCAATATGCTTTAGGAATGATGTCTTGCAATGCAAATAACAACAAGTGAGCATAAAGTGAACAAAGCCTCCTTCAAAAGCATGCTTATGTGGTTTGATTACCTCCTGATAGATATCTTTTTTTTTTTATAATTGAGTATATAAATTTTCTGGAGCATATGGACAAAGGGGGGGATAAGTGATACACTGTAAGAGCAAGTATATCTTCACAATAAAAATTAGTCATGTTTCTTAACAGGTTAATACAACTCTTAAGAACTGTTCAATAGTTGGGGTTTTTTTTAATGCCCTTATGTATTTTGAAGTGGTTGAACAAGTTCAACTCCAGTTTAGCACCTATGACTATGGTACTCTAGGTCTGTACTGTTTTCTGGAGCATGCTTTTGTGCCCATTTGTTAGGGCACCCTGTGAAATTAATGTGCAATTAAAACCACTCTAATGCATCTGTGTGTATATACCCATACAATATGACACATATACTGTGGCTGGGCTAATAGAACCTTACAGCTTTAAGTGGTTTAATCGTGTAGGGTGTTAGAAAAAGGTGATTTAAACCAGTCTGGGAAGGGATTCTGACATCCATCTGAGTTCTCCACGTTTACATTTTGGTGCCCCGAGGTGATGGATGTTCAATTCTAAATCGTTACCCAACACTTCTCTCAATACCTTTTGTCACTTTGTCGGGAACTTGTCAAAATTGCCATCTGAAATGACATCAGGAATAGTGTTTGTATGCTACCTGCCTGAACTCAATACTCTTCTACAGTGGAGTTTAACATAGACAGTGCCTTCAGACAAAAATCAGTGTGATGCACAACTAAGTTGTGCACATTCCTTTTGATACTCTCACGGTTCTGGTAAAATGCAGGGAGGAGGCAATCAGAGTGACCTTTGCATTGCTGTCAAGGCAAGCTAAGGATGTCTTCAAGGAGTGAGCGTGGAGGGAGAAGAAAGAGGGAGTATTTTACAGGATTCTGAATGTCTTTCAAATGAACAAGTGAAAACACTACAGAAATATTGAAAGTGGAGTCTGGTTGATGAGATGCTCTTAAGCCCATTTGCTTTTTCAATTTGAAGTAGGAGAATACGAAAGATAAAATCCATTTTTCAATAGACAGGATGTTGAAAAGCAAGTGCAAAATGTCCTTTCTCTTGGATCTTGCCAGTCTTATTTTTCTATTGTGATGTTTACTAATGACTTTGTTGTAGTGGATCACTAATGAGCCAGGTACTTAGAAATACTAAGAGGATCCATTGCGTATGGGCGAGAGGAAGTGTACTTAAGATTATTTTATTTCTAGAGGTATGTAAGATAGGCTTAATGAAAACTGCACTGAAACAAATGCTGGGAATTTCCTGTGTACTATCATAGTTTTGGTTTGGGTTTTTGGTTTGTTGTTTTGGTTTTTTTTTTGTTGTTGTTCATGAAAATGTTTGTACTTTTTTATCATTGTCTTTTACGAAATACAATGTTCTAAAGACTGCGTTGGTTTGTTTATTCTGAGGCTTCTGTGGGAGAACATAAATGTATAGAAGGGTTTGGGTTGGGAGGGACCTTAAAGGTCAGCTAGTTCCAAACCCCCTGTCATGAGCAGGGACACCTTCCGCTAGAACAGGATGCTCAAGGCCTCATCCAGCCTGGCCTTCAACACCACTAGGGAGGGGGCATTCATGACCTCCTTGAGCAACCCTGTTTCAGGGTCTCATCACCCTCACTCTTTAAGAATAATGTCTTCCTAATCTTCAGTCTAAATCTGCCCTCCTTAAGCTTCAATCCATTCTCTCTGATCCTATCACAACAAGCCCTTGTAAAAAGACAAAGACCCTCCTCTGCTTTTTTTGTCTCCCCTTTCAGGTACTGGAAGGCCACTATAAGGTCTTCCCAGAACTCTTTCCTCTCCAGGCTGAACAGCCCCAACCCTCAACCTGTCTGCATAGCTGAGATTCTCCAGCTCTTGCATCACCTTCATGGCCCTCCTCTGGACCTGCTCCAGCAGCTCCATGTCCCTCTTATGCCGGGGACACCAGAACATGCCTTCTTAGTGGTTTGTTTGTACACCAAGTGCTAATTTTTCTAGTGCCCTGTTCTTTAGACCAAAAGGAGACACCTGCCCAGTAAATACAGGAGGTTAGGCTGTGATGGGGTCAAGCTTTAGGCTATTAAATCCCTTTATTGGTCTTTATATTCTTTCACCTTTTGGACTTACTGAGCTGTATGACTTCACGTTTTTGTGTAGTCTTCTAAGACAGGCTTGCTATTGTTAAATCTCCCAATGGATTTTCTCTGTTCTGCTTAGGAGGTAATCTTCCTTACAGATGGATTGCAAGAATATAAAACAAAGGGATTCATCCTCCTGGCATTAAATAGGGAGTTTGATTTCTCAGGAATCATTAGTTGCCTTTTGTTTTTCTCATGACTGTTAAGAAAGTGTTGGTTAGAGGTATGAAGTAATTTTGGGGAGGGGTCAAGAGGGGACAAAGGTATTTGCAGCCTTTATGAAAACATAGGAGTAAACTTCAGCTATGTTTGATGGATCTACACTGCAGCACTGGACAGGGACTGTGCTTGGAAGTCTCACCAGTAATATTGGAAAGCAGGAAAGAAGGCATTTTAAGTATTAACAGCATCACTAAAAGCTGTTCTACTTTGCAACCACTTTTAAAGCTGCTTTGGCTTCTGCAGCTCAAAACAATCAATACTGGGAGGTGAGTTTAGCTGGCGGTTTGTGAGGCCCTGGGTAGTATTCCCATGTGTCTTCATCTCCTGTGGGCTTCACTAACAAAGCAGAGAGGATAGGGGAGGTGGTGGATTGCGTTTTCTCTGTGCTTACTTTCCATGAGATGCCTTTCAGATGTGTTTTGTTCTCTCCCTTTGCAAGGAGGAATGTGGGTGATTACCTTCAGGGAAGGCTTCCATTTGTTCACAGAATCCCACTAATGCAGTTTCAATGCACTTTTTTTTCTTCCTAAGCTTAATGTGTTTTTTCAAGCCCTAAACTTCTCTTCTGCAGAGCAGTGATTAGAGAATACAGAAAGGCAGAATGCTTTTTATTCAGAAGGCTGTTGGAAAACAAAGTCAATAAACATTCTTCCTGAAGTTAAGTGTTGCTAAATCAGAAACAAAGGTCTTATTCTTTACGGGAATTTCAATTCACACCTCTACTTTTTGGTGCTTGGTGTCTTCCTATTCCACAGGCTCACTGACTATTGCTGTAGTTGAGTAAGAAAAGGGGCTGAGGAGAACAGTGATGGAGTGGTGGCGATAGCCAGAGTCGTTAGCCGTGAACACCACCTGGAGAAAGAAAAACAGCAAATGCCAGACAATTCGTAGCATCATAGGAGGGTCCTTAAACATCATCTGGCTCCAACCCCCATGCCACAGGCAGGGACACCTCCTGTTAGACAATGTTGCTTAAGACCCATCCAACCTGCTATTGAACACTGGAAGGATTGAAGCCTCCACAACTCCTCTGGGCAACCTGTTCCAGTGCCTCACCACCCTCATAGAGAAGAATTTCTTCATAAAACCTGATCTAAACCCAGCTTTTTTTCCAGTTTGAAGCTGCTATCGCTTGTTCTGTCCACTGAGACTGTGGATTTAAAGTGCTAATGTAAACAAATTTAAATGGAATTTCCAACACATGCAATTAGGAATTGGCACCGAGGCATATAAAGTGTCTCCATCCTGTGGAACAGGAGGGGGTGAGTACTCACATCAGCATGGTGGTGGAAAGGATTCAAGCCCAGTGTCTTCCAGTAAGAGGCTGTGTCCAGCTCAATCTTGTATAACCCAGCTACAAACTTTTCTTTACTTGTGAGCTCGTGGAGCTCTCCGTTGTCATTGGTTTGTCTGTGGGGTGGCAGAAGAATGCACTTTTACACTTTGGTTAAGATGTAGATCTTAGCAGCTCGACTGGAGTGATGTTGTGTGGCTTCAGCAACAGGCTGAATGCTTCTATTGATCTGGAGTGGCTCAGGTCCATCTGTACCGAGGATGCTTCAGAGCTCCTCTTGGCATTTGCTCCTTCCATGGTGGCCACAGCAGCTGGCTGCCTGCACGTCACTACTTTGCACGGTTTGGGGGTGAGCCAAAAGCTGGCAGTACTGTGTATGGGCTCTTGGAAGAGTCTTGCAGTTAATTAAACGAGCCCAGTCAGAGAGAAGCCATCCCCACTGCTGTGAGCAATGTGGAAGCTCTGCGCTGCCCTCGCTGTGCAGATCAGTAGGGTCAGCTCTCTTGATTTTTCCCATGTGTGGTGCCTTAGGAATCTTCCCTCCCTCCCACTATTGAAATTTACAAGGGTAGCTCAGAAGGCTTGGAAGGAAGCTGAAGCTCTATTCACAGCAAAGCTAAACTTACAAGCATATATACACAATCTATTTGTCAGCATTTACAATTATATACAAATAAGATATTACACAGAAATCCAAACTCCATCCCAGCCAAATAGAACTGCCCAGAAGCTCTCCTCTCTGTCTCCCTCTACTTTCCCAGACAGACAAACAAAACCAGCAAAACTTATGTTGTTATGTGTTAGCCAAGGTTGGTAGAAAAGATCTTAGAGTGGAGTGAAGAAATCTGGCATCCCAGACAAGGGTGGGACAAGTTATTAACATCTTGGCTTCTTATCCCTCCCAGCAAAGCAATGAATGATCCAGACTTCATCATTATTTTCTCTTTGCAACCAATGATCTAATGTCTCTCATTAAAATATTCCAGCTGGCCTCAAAGGAGCACTGCATGGTTTTCTTGATCTCGAGTTGTTCTATCAGGATGAATAGCATTTATTGCAGCTGGCTACCTGAAAGCTGAGATCTCCTATTTGAAATGGCTGTAGGTGACCTACAGCCACCAGCATGGCCTGACAGAATTCCCTCTTGCCTCTATTGATCAGTTGGTTTTCCAGCCTCAGCAAACAGATGGCTTTGTTTGAGTTGAAGATGCTATCAGTGCTACCCAAGGCCATAGTACTGGTATGATACAATACACCTTTGACTGCCAGCCCATGCAGGGCTCCAGAACCAATATTGAATGCTGCCTCTCAAACATATCTCTAGGTTGAAGCCTGTTTCTGTGAAATAAGTTACATAACAGTGGGTTTGGATTGGGTTACACACAGGTGATAGTGCTGCTGGTTTTAGTAGTCACAAACCACTGCTTTGTGGTCAAGCTGCCAGGTCTTTCTCTGAACATGTTCCATTCAAAATGCATGGAGAGACAAATGGAGAATTAGAGGTTTGACAAAGAGCAATGGATGGAGGCTGCAGCACAGGAGGTTCTACCTCAACACAAGGGAGAACTTCTTTACTGTAAGGGTCCCAGAGCACTGGTACAGGCTGCCCAGAAAGGCTGTGGAGTATCCTTCTCCTTTCAAGGCCTGTCTGGATGTGTTCCTGTGTGCCCTGAGCTAGATTGTATGGTCCTGCTCTATCAGAGGTGTTGAGCTCAAGGATCTCTTTGGGTCCCTTCCAAGCCCTGACATCCCTTGAGCCTGTGATCCTCTAGTGTGTTACTTGGGATTTGTGCTTTAATATAGCTTACAGCTATGAAGTCACAGAATGCTGCTTAGGTCTTACAAGATTCTCTCTAGTCAGTTATCAGATGTTTTAAAACCCATTTGGATTCAAAGAACCACAAAATGGTTTGGCTTGGAAGGGACCTAGTTCCAAACCCCCTGCCATGGACAGGGACACCTTCCACTAGATGAGGTTACTCAAGGCTTCATCCAACCTAGGCTTGAACAGCTCCAGAGAGGGAGCATTCATAACCTCCCTGGGCAACCTGTTCCAGCGTCTCACCACTCTCACTGTTGAAAATTTATTTCTAATCCTGACTCTAAATCTGCACTCCTCAAGCTCCAATCCATTGCCCCTTGGTCTATCACTACAAGCCCTTGTAAAAAGTCCCTCCCCACCTTTCTTGTAGGCTTCTTCAGGTACTGCAAGGCTGCTCTAAGGTCTTCCCAGAGCCTTCCCTTCTCCAAGATGAACAGCCCCAACTCTCCCAGCCTTTCCCCATAGGGGAGGTTCTCCAGCCCTCTGATCACCTTTGTGGCCCTCCTCTGCACCTGCTCAATCACCTAGATGTCAATCTTGTGTTTGGGGCAGCAGAATTGGACCCAGACATTTTCTATTTTTCCTTTCTGGTAGACTGATCATTGTTCCTTTCTCTAATAATCTCTCTCAGCTAAACCCAGACATCTTTATCTGAGAGCAGTTGTTTCAGAATCACTTGCTAACATCCAATTGTTCACAAATTAACAAGGCTGGAGGGGTTGATTTAGGATTATCACAACCTCCTCATCATAAAACATCCCCAAATACCCTAGAAGAGCCTGTCTGTTCTGGCAACAGTGCAGCAGCTCATTGCTGGGTACTAAAAAGTAACATAACCTCTGGTAATGAAATTGAAGAGAAGCAAGGATTGGATTAAAGGAGAGTTTAAAACAATCTCTCGTGCTCAGAGTGATTATAAAGCATTATAAACCCATCTTGGTAGTTGGAACTGTGCTGTGGTTAAAAGACAGTTTGTAGCAGATGGATCCAACAGGACCTTCCCCTCCCCTCTGAGTGAAAACCACATCTGCCGCTGCAGAAGGTGAAGCTGTGCTTGTGACTCTTCCTTCGGCCTCTTCCCATTGCCTTTCCCTACTTTCACTCATCATTTTGGTATGACTTACTTTGAATTTAACAGCTCCCAAGATCCATCTGCAGCTTCTTTATATAGCTTAACTGGGACATTTGGAGCCGGACTTCCTCGGACTGAATCCAGAATTTTTATGGAAAGAGGATGGTTGGAGTCAGCAGAGACCTTGAGGCGGGAAGAGAGAAGTGTTATGGTGTGAGGAAGGTGAGCAATGGTCCACAATGAAGCAGTAAGGAATACTTTTTTCTTTAGCTCTACAGCACCACTATTTCCCTCGACAAGAGCACTCCATGCTGCAGAAATGTAGCCTCAGGCTTCCTGGAGGCTGGTGCAGTGGAGTCAGTGAGGAAGATGTCAGGAGCTGCCAGGAGGAACGTAGCAATGTGCTGCTCTGTGTGAGATCAGGCTTCTGATCCCTCCTTGCATGGCCCAGCTACACATCACCTCCAGCATGAAGTGGTATCTAAAAGGTGACCTCAACACAAAATAATTAAATCCTCAAAGGCAGTAGGAAAGTTTAAAATTCTGGCAACTCTCCTTCTGTATTTTAGAGTGGTGATTTGAGCATGGCTTTCTAGATTGGAGAGCCTCTGATGTCTTGTAGCCATAGAGTTATCTTAATTCTGCTGTAAGCTGGATAAACACTGCATATGGACTCTCACCTAGCTCTGTGCTGGATCGGATCAGATTTATCAGCCCCTGACAGCTGTGCAGAGGCAGGACAGGACAACCCTCCTTTAGAGGTGGTGTATGGCTGTAGTTTCACTCCCCACATGTTCATCACAAGCTGTGCTTATGCCCTATATTTTAGCTTTTTAAAGGCAGAATTGAATCAGGGCTTTAACCTTCCCCTGCCTAATTCTGTAGCTGAAAAGTGAGCAAACAGAACCCTGTGGAAAGTGCTGATGAGGGATGACCTCAGAACAGTAACCATTTATCTCCAGTTAATCACTGCAGAATGAATCATGGCATAGATGTTAAAAATTAAGAGGTAAAACTGGTAAAATATGCTAGAAACTCTTACATACCCTCTTAGAGTCTGGGATGTAGTGTCCATCCCACAGGCCATCAGCCCTGCCTTGTACCAGAGCAGGGAACCTGAGTGGATCTGTGCTGCCTGTGTGCCCTGACTGCTCCAGCTCCCTGCCTACAGCGTGCAGGTTCCTTGCTAACGGTTCCTGGGGGCACTGGCCAGGGGAGCTCTAGTGCCATCACCTATTTTCCTGGAGCTTCCTCACAAAAGGTCTTCAGGTGTCCATTTTCTCAAAGATCAGAGCTTGAGAGGAAGGATAAGCAGGAGGAGAGAGAGAAAGGGACAGGAGCATTCTCAGGAGAGTGCCAGACTGAAGCATCTGTGTCTTCAACCTGCTTTACTGGAATAAATGAGCCCTCTGGGAGCAGGAGCTGGCTTTGGCTTTGTTTGCTTGCATCCAGGAGTGTTGAGATTTCCTCTTGCATGGGATAGAGCTGTGCTGGGTTCAGCAGTAAGGGAGAGGGCTGCAGAAGGCATTTCTCCAGGGTGTTCCTCACACAGGAAAGGAAATCCCTCGTAACAGCAGCTTGCTTGTTGTGTTACAAGGGCTGTTAGCTACTTTTGGACAGGTCCAACCAAGCCCAAACCATTCTATGATTCTATGATTCTGTGATTCTATGATCTTTTTTTCCTCATCTTACATAGTCATTCACATCATCACTGAGTCTTCCCATTAGACTCAGTGATGAAGTGAATAACTGTGTAAGACAAGGGAAAAAAAAAGATCATATTCACTACACAAAAGTGTTGCTTCTCCACCCATAAATGCCTCAAAGCAGATCCCTAGAGAAGGTAAAAGAAGCTCCAGAAACAGAGCAGTAGGAGAAGACTACAGTCAACACATGCCAATAAATCAAAGTAAATTGCAACACAGGGGAATATTCTGTTTTTCACTTAACACTAATTAAAGTACAAGAACAAAAAGCTGGGACTACATCAGTATGAAGGACCTCAACCCTGAGACACTCACCGGTGGTGCAGCTTCAGAGAGCAGTGCCAGGCCAGCTGAGAGCAGCAGGAACACTGAACCAAAAGCCATTTTGCCTGCCACCGGGACGTCTCAGTGCCAGCAAGGAGAAATTGGTAGCATCTGTGATTTTTATATCAAAGCCTTTAAACAGGGGCTACTTATCAGAAGTTCCATATGACTTTCATCTTGTCAATTTGTGCTGTTTGCTTAGTAAACAATGGGAAAATAAGTAACTCACACAAACATGAACCTTGTCTGCTAAAATAAGGCATTCCTATCAGTGCTGCTGTCACAGGTCAGCTGCCTGCTCTGTTTTCTTGCAGACAATGTCTGCTCTGTTTTATTTTCTGGGTTTTGTTGAGGGGCAGTGCTGTGCAGCACTCCTGTAGTTGAGAGAAAAACACAAATGCGTAGTCAAATCACCAGTCTCAGGGAGAATTTCTCTGTGGTTTTGGCTTGGCATAATTGGCTTCAGCCATGTTTCTCTGTGGTTGCCTTCTCCCCACCTTGATGTAAGCCAAGTGGAGAGTGTGTGGGTTGTGTCTAGCTGTCTGATGCATTCCCCTGGAGGAAAAATATGTTCTTTTGGGTTTCCAGCACTCTAACCAGGTACCTACACACCCATTTCTGAAGCACAGTGTTTTAAGTCACATTCAAAGGGCTTTACTTGTCCCTCAGATTCAGTACAACACCAACTCAGCTCCCACCTGAGGCATTTGATTTATTTTAGGCAAATGGTTCTTCTTGAATTCCAGCTGTGTTTAGTTTTTGGTTAGACACTTGCATATACACTCTCTTACTAGGTTTGTCCTGTCATCAGGTGGATGACTGCTACTAACAGAGTAGTTTTTGGTTTGTTTGTTTGTAGTGATTATACCTGTAGGAACCTACCATTGTCCTATTTTGAGGGCTGGACATAGCAAATCAAACCTGCTGGTTTTCAAGCTCCAGCATCAGCAGGATCCCATGAAATCTGCATGCTTTAAGGTGGAGGCAGTTTCGAAACTCTTTGCTTACCGGAGTTGTGTAACCATGGCAGCACCCAGAAATCAGAGCAAAAAGCAAGCAGATAGTGAAATGTTAAAGGCAGGCTTTTGTAACTGGGGGATTCACTTGGTGTGCAAGCACTCCAGCAGGCTCTGGGTGCAGAGCTAAACTCCAAGGTCAGTGGGATATGTGTGCTGATGGATCCTGAAGGGCATGACTTCAATAACTAGCTCCGTAGTTTCTGCAATCCCACTAGAACCCAATCCTCTGCTTCAGCATACAACAGGCTAAGAAATCACTGCTGAAGTTCTCACAGTCCTTGTTCAGTTTTGCAACAGCATGATAGGAATCACAGTCACTCCACAGCTTTTCTCCTTTCTAAAAATGCAAAGAGAACATTAAGTTAATGCTTGGCTTTTAGGACTTTTTCAGATGATAGCAGGAGATCTGGCTTATGAGAGAGAGCACTGGAGTGCAGCTGAACAGGGCAGCCAGATGGGTTAAAGAGCTGAGCTGGTACAAATGGTGTGAACTGAAATTGCTCCAGAACTGCTTAGACTGGTTGAGCAGCAAAGTTTCCTCTTGAAGTGACAAAGTGTTGAGGTTAACCTGAGGTTTTAAGTAAAAATTACAAAGACTTAAATCCTTTCAGCCCTCTGGGTGGGTATATTTCAGGGCTCTTTCTGCAGTATTTGTTCTGCTGGATTTTTCCTATTTACCCTCTGACCTAGTTGGTAGTGATTAGGATTAGGGTTCTTCTGTGTGTAAACTATGAGTAGCATGGATTACTTTCTCATCTTAAATGTGTGGTTTGGGTTGATACTTTTAAGGTAGCAGAGCTTCCTAACTTTCCTATCTTGAGCCACTGCATTTGATCAGACTTTTCTTAAAGCAGTGGAGGAAGATTAACAGAACCAAACCCAGTGCCGTGCCATGCTTGTTTTCCAGATGCCCTCTGCACTTGAACACAAATCATGACACCTTAGACCACAGTCAAACTTCACCACTAGAATCCAAACTCTTTTAAAGAAGTAACATTTTATTGACTTGCCTGAAGTTTGCCAGGTTACAAAGTGGAAAAAAAAAACAAACCAAAAAACCAAATCAAAACAACAAACCCTAATGGAGCAAAAAGTTACACATTAGCAATAGGAAAAAAAAACCTTCCTCCTAAAAAGCCTACAATAGTTCTAGTGGAAGAGGGTGTCTGTGTAATGAGTACATGTTTATTCCTGGGGATCAGTGACAACAGCAGTGGTTGAGTAAGAGAAAGGACTGAGGAGAGCAGCAATGGTGTAGTGGCGGTGACCAGAGTCATTAGCAGTGAACACCACCTGGAAAAGAGAAGATTTGTGGTCACCATCAACAGCACATGTCCAAAACCACCTTACTAGCACTCAGGATGCACACTCCACTTCCAGGCTTTGCCAGGTCTCTCCCAGCAGCGATTTTCCCCTTCCCTGTCACTCTGTGATGCCTACAGAAGACTGAGAAGTCTGTGACATTGTGACCGATGCCCACAGTGGGCCTTGGCTGTGGTGAAGCTAGATGGGAACACCTGCACTTGAGTCAGGCAAACTAGTTTGTGATGTGGGATGGGAGGATGGAGGGGGAGGTGTTTCAAACAACCAATAAGAAAGAGGTGAAATCCCATCTAGTGCATTTAAATACAACTTCTGTGTCAGTTGTCCAAGCAAGGTTAGGCGGTTGGTGCCCAATGCTGCTTTCTTCAGTGCCTCACTGCCCCCTGTGATAGGACAAGGGGCAATAGGTATAAACTACAGCACAGGAAGTTCCACCTCAGGATGAGAACGAACTTCTTTACTGTAAGGGCCCCAGAGCATTGGCACAGGTTGCCCAGAGAGGCTGTGCAGTCTCCTTCTCTAGAGACTTTCAAGACCTGTCTGGATGTGTTCTTGTGTGATGTGTGCATGACTCTGTGGCCCTGCTCTGGCAAGGGGATTGGACTTGGTGATCTCTGGAGGTCCCTTCCAACCCCTGACATCCTGTGAGCAGTGCTGGTGATAGGTCAGTGAGCGGCTAGACTTGCTGCAGCAAGGAGAAACCCCTGTCCTAACTCAAATATGCTGCTCTCCAGTCAGTTTCTGCAACTTGGGACACCCAGTTCCCAGCAGAGCACCTGGGTTAACATCTTTCTTTCTTTCACTCACTTTTACCTCATATTTGATCTGAAACATGAGAAAATGGTTCCAATTCTACTAGAGAGCTGGAAAGGTCCCTGCTGTATCCTGGTCCTGCCGAAGTCTGAGTCACTGAGGACTGTAGCTTTCAGTTACCTTGTGCACAGCCATTGAACTCTGCCCACCTCTCAGTCTCTTACATCAAAGGGAAGAGTCTTCAACGACCTGGCTAGAACAGCCTTAACCAGGCACTTTTTAACCACCTTTTCAGGTGAAACCCTTCCATGGGCCCCAGCAACTTTTGGACATCCAAATGGTTAGGGAATATTTTTGAGGACTGTTCATCTGACCTAAATGACCTCAGACTTTCATGGACCTGAACGTCACTCATATAATAGAATTAAGCAGGTTGGAAGAGACCTCCAAGCTCATCCAGCCCAACCTAGCACCCAGCCCTAGCCAATCAACCAGACCATGGCACTAAGTGCTCCATCCAGGCTTTACTTCATCACCTCCAGGGATGGCAACTCCACCACCTCCCTGGGCAGCCCATTCCAATGCCAATCACTCTCTCTGACAAGAACTTCCTCCTAACATCCAGCCCAGACCTCCCCTGGTACAACTTGAGACTGTGCCCCCTTGTTCTCTTGCTCGGTGCCTGGGAGAAGAACCCAACCCCACTTGGCTACAACCTCCCTTCAGGTAGCTGCAGACAGCAATGAGCTCTGCCCTGAGCCTCCTCTTCTGCAGGCTGCACACCCCCAGCTCCCTCAGCCTCTCCTCACAGGGTTGTGCTCCAGGCCCCTCACCAGCCTTGGTGCCCTTCTCTGGACACCTTCCAGCACTTCAACATCTCTCTTGAATTGAGGTGCCCAGAACTGGACACAGCACTCAAGCTGTAGCCTGACCATCGCTGAGCACAAGGGCAGAATAACCTCCCTGCTCCTGCTGCCCACACTACTCCTGCTCCAGCCCAGGATGCCATTGGCTCTGCTGCCCACCTGGGCACACTGCTGCCTCATCTTCAGCTACTCTCTACCAGCACCCTCAGTTTTAGTCTTCCAGAAAGCTTCATAAACTTGTGGTTTAAAATGTTCCACAACACACAACCTGTAGCCATTTTGGGGAAAGTTAAATTTAGTGGCAGATTAAACCTGAAGAATTTAAACAGATTTTTTTATTTTTTTGGAAGCGCTTAATAACTATAATAGAACGGAGGACCTAATAAATCAGTGGAGGGCTGAAAGCAAATGGGGGCACAAGACAAGATGATTTCTCTGCCCTGCTGATGAAGTTTAAGCATTGATAAAACAGCCAGCTTTTTCTTTCCACTATGGCTGCTTCTTCATGTTTTGTATCTTTTTGTTTTTATTTTATGTTGCATATTTCAGTACTGAACATTTTTCCCCCTTTTTTTTCCCTAAAGGCACATAGGAAACAATTGGGTTTTTCAGCTGACTGATAGAGGGAAAATACCTCTGGTTAAAGAATAGCTTGTTTCCTCTGAGATAAAGATTTCTCAATCTCTATATTCCTTCAGCAATATTAAAAGCTTTTTCCCCCCTTTATCTTTCTTTCTTTCTTTTTTCTTTCTTTCTTTCTTTCTTTCTTTCTTTCTTTCTTTCTTTCTTTCTTTCTTTCTTTCTTTCTTTCTTTCTTTTTCTTTTACTTTATCTTTTTCTTTCTTTTGCTTTCTTTCTTTTACTTTATCTTTTCCTGTTTCTCTCTTTTTCTTTATTTCTTTCTTTCACTTTGTCTTTCTTTTACTTTATCTTTTCCTTTGTTTCTCTCTTTTTCTTTCTTTCTTTCTTTCTTTCTTTCTTTCTTTCTTTCTTTCTTTCTTTCTTTCTTTCTTTCTTTCTCTCTCTCTTTCTCTCTCTCTTTCTTTCTTTCTTTCTTTCTTTCTTTCTTTCTTTCTTTCTTTCTTTCTTTCTTTCTTTCTTTCTTTCTTTCTTTCTTTCTTTCTTTCTTTNCACTTTCTCTTTCTTTATCTTTTTGTTTCTTTCTCTCTTTCTTTTTCTTTCTTTCTCTCTCTCTTTCTTTCTCTTTATCTCTTCCTCTCTCTCTTTCTCTTTTTCATTTATTTGTTTGTTTATCTTTCTCTCTCTTTCTTTCTCTCTCTTTCTTTCTTCCTCTTTCTCTTTTTCTTTCTTTCTCTCATTTGTTTGTTTCTTTTTCTTTCTTTCTTTCTCTCTTTCTTTCTTTCTTTCTCTCATTCTTTCTTTCTCTNCTTCCTCTCTTTCTTTCTTCCTCTCTCTCTCTTTTTCTTTCTTTCTTTCTCTCTTTCTTCCTTCCTTTCTTTCTTTCTCTTTCTTTCTTCCTTTCTTTCCCTTTCTTTCTTTCTTTCTTTCTTTCTTTCTTTCTTTCTTTCTTTCTTTCTTTCTTTCTTTCTTTCTTTCTTTCTTTCTTTCTTTCTTTCATCCCCCCGTTGTTTGTTTTTTAGACTTTTGCCTAATGTAGCTCTTTCTGAATGGGTGCAGTTCCACTTTGGCAGAGCTGTGTCAGTATTTGCAGGGAAGTTGACCACTCTTTGGCTTTGCCACCTCTCTGCTGCCTTTATTTGCTCAGTGTTCTGTGGCAGGGAAGCATTTCACTGAGTGCTGCTGCTCCTGCAGTATGCAAGGGCTCTATTTGTTCTTTGCAGGTGATGCCACTGCACAGGATGTGGGTTATCAGATGTGTCTCCACATACTTACATCGACATATTCATGGAATGGAGAGAGCCCAAGTCCTTTCCAGTAAGAGCTGGTGTCAAACTCAACCCTGTATACTCCCTCTACAAACTGCTCTTCTGTTGTGAGCTCGTGGATCTCCCCATACTCTGTGGTTTTCCTGTAATGGTAAAGAACCTACATCAATATTTCACACTGTCAGAGAGTCATAGAAGTGTTTTTGTTGGAAAAGACCTTTAAGATCACCCAGTCCAACCATTCTCTAATGCTAGCAAGTCTGGGGCTAAACCATGTCCCTCAGCACCACATCTCTGCCTCTATGAAATGCCTCCAGGGATAAGGATTCACTCACCTCCCTGGGCAGCCTGTGCCAGGGTTTGAGAACCCTTTCAGGGAAGAAGTTTCTTCTAATGCTGAACAGAAACAGATGAGATGGAATACTGAATAGCAAAGGTGCTGCACAGCCCAGTTCTACCTGGAATGCTTTCTAATCATTTGAAATAATTCTCTCCTGTGTGCTACATGTTTCTGAACTGCAGAGCCTGTCCTTGGTACCAGCTCATCCATACACATCATGGATGAAAGCTGGCTGGCTTTTTGTGGTCAATTCTCTTGCTACATCATTAAGGCTCTCTTTAAATGTTATGTTTAACTTGTACCAAGTGCCCCCTGGAAGCAAATATGAACAAGGACTGTCATGATGAAAGGCAAGATGCCAAATCCCAAGTTACAATTAAAGAAAGAAGGGGGATTTTAGTGGAAAATGATTTTGTTCTTTAGTTATTAGTGCTGAGGCTACGGATTTTACCCCTGCATACTGATGCAGTTTTACATGACCCTGACTGATAGTGTCTTAGAAAAGCAATTTAGCATCAAAAGAAATTATTAATTTGAATTCAAATGGCTTGGTCAAAGAGCAGGGACCTCTTCCACTGGGTGCCATGTAGATGAGCAACAGGAATTCCCAGATCCTGACCAAAAACTGTGGGTGAATGAAGTTCAGAAGCAAGGAGGAAATACAGCTGGCACTGCACCCTATTTGTTTGAGAAGCTGCAAGCACTGTAGGCAGCTCTTTATTTAATCCATACTTAGCTCCCAAACCCCATTTATCTTTTTTCTCTCATTTTATTTCTGATTTTTTTTTTCTTAAGGGAATTTTTTTTTCTTAAGGGAATTTTTTTTTGTTTGCTTGCTTTCCTGATGATAATATTTATAGCACTTCATAACCACATGATGTAGCTGAAGGGAAAATGAAGAAAGCCTTGTCCTGAAGAACTAGTGGCATTTTTCCTTAATATGGCAAGAAGTAGCTGTCTGGCAAAAAACAGAGGAGGATGAGAGGGAGAAGAGGAAGCAGAGGAAGTTGCACTGTTGCAGCTTTTCATTTCCAGCTCATCTTTGGTTAATGGTGATGAATGAAGAGTCAGAGCTTTTGGTTACATTAAGAATAAGACCGAAACTCTCCCATGCTAATTTTCACGTTTTCTTGCATTCCAGGTTCAGCACTTTGAAGACTGACAACAAAAAGTCTCACAGATCCAATACAAGTGAAATCAGCTACTCCCAGGGTAGACCACACCTACAGAGAAGCTTGAAACAAGGCTCACAAGCAATTTGTGAAGGGTGTCCACCTGGTTTCTTTTTGGTTTAGTTATTGTTTCTTGGGTTAACCTAAATTGCTTTAATAAAAGGCAAGAGGTAGAAGAAGAGAATGCACCAGTGGGAGAGAATGCACCATGGACCAGCATTGCTGAGCTCCTGCAGAAGTGTTCAGAGCAGTGGTTAGCAATCCACCTACATCTCCTTGGCTATAAGTTGGGTAGTCCAAGCAGAAGTGAATTAAAAACTGCACTGTGTGCAGTTCTGGAACCCTCAGCACAGGAAGGACATGGAAGTGTTGGAGTAGGTCCAGAGGAGGCCACAAAGATGATCAGAGGGCTGCAGCAGTTTTCCTATGAGGACAGGCTGAGAGAGTTGGGGCTCTTCAGGTTGGAGAAGGGAAGGCTTTGAGGGGACCTGATAGTAGTCTTCCAGCATCTGAAGGGGGCCTACAGGAAGGCTGGGGAGGGACTATTGACAAGGTCTTGCAATGACAGGACAAGGGGCAATGGGTTTGAACTGGCAGAGGGGAGATTTAGACTGGATGTTAGAAGGAAGTTCTTTACAGTGAGGGTGGTGAGACACTGGCACAGGTTGCCCAGGGAGGTTGTGGCTGCTCCCTCCCTGGAGGGGTTCAAGGCCAGGTTGGACGAGGTCTTGAGTGACCTGTGCTAGTAGGAGGTGTCCCTGTCTAAGGCAGGGGATTTGAACTAGCTGATCCTTGAGGTCCCTTCCAACCTTACCATTCTATGAAAAAGAGAATTACTGTCTGCCTCAACGTCTTTGTTCAGCTAAATAATGAACTTCTATTTTGAGAAGAGGTTGGATGCAGCTGGAATGGTGCTTTCCATCATGGGTGCTGACCTCAGACCTGCAGGTGTTAACCATCCTGAGCAGCTGGGAGACTGGAGGCAAGAAGGGCAGTTGAAGACTCTCACCCGTGTGCAGGAGTTAATGGCACTTTCTAAACGTTACTTGTTAAGTGGTAGCCATTCAGTGAAAGTGATCTCACAAGCAAAGCCTTTAGCACTGACAGCCCAGGGGACAGCTTGGGGTTCAGAGCCTGGGTAGGATTAAGACAAGGTAGAGGATGTCCTTCATTCAGCTCTGGTGAGCAAAATGCTGTAGGTGATTCCTTCTGAGCAGCACTTGTGTTGCTGTCTGAATGGGAGAATAAATGCAGTATGGTTGCTTCTTGTTAAATACCTGAGGGCTGGGGGTCAGGAGCAGGGGGGACAGGCTCTGCTCACTTGCCCCTGGGATAGGACAAGGAGCAATGGATGGAAGCTGCAGCACAAAAGGTTCCACCTCAACACAAGGGGCAACTTCTTGACTGGAAGGGTCCCAGAGCACTGGCACAGGCTGCCCAGAGAGGTTGTGGAGTCTCCTTCTGTGGAGCCTTTCAAGGCCTGTCTGGATGTGTCCCTGTGTGCCCTGAGCTAGATTGTCTGGTCCTGCTCTGGCAGGGAGGTTGGACTGGCTGATCTCTTTGGGTCCCTTCCACCCTCTGACATCCTGTGAGCCTGTGGACTGTCAGCATTTGCTGTAAGATGGATGTTAAGTTAGAAAAAGCTGTGGTCTTCCAGCAAAATGTTTGCAAAGCCCTGGTTAAGTTCCTCCAGCTCCAGCCTTGAATGCAGCCCTGCTCCTCTTTTTTTCACTGTCTGCACCTTAGCTGTGTGTTGTGACCGGGTTAGAGCTACACTGCCTGTGAAATAACATCTGTGAACTCTTGGGACACTGCTCTGAGATAAACTCTGCCCTCAGATGCAGGCTGCTGAGGAAATATCTCAGGCATATGAATTATTATTCTTGAGGGGTTTTTAAAAAGGACTATGGGAGGAACCACTT